>JASDQU011404704.1:67549-87794 GCA_032191745.1 Picea mariana
TTAGACCTAGTTTATATATATATAACATTATCAAACCTAAAAACGATATACAAAAAACACAACAAATACACAATCTTACACTATTATATCCTATAGAAACCCTAGATTTATTATAATCACTTCTAAACTAATTCATAAATTAAACATAACACCTAGACCTAATAATAATACAAAATCATATTAAAAAATAAATTAACCCTATTTAGAAAATTTCTAAAAACCCTTAGCTTATATATATAACATTTAAGTTTACACTACTATATCCTATAGAAGCCCTAGTTTTATTATAATCACTTAAAACCTAATTCTCAAACTAAACATAATACCTAAACATAATTTCACCCTATTATATCATATTAAACTCATTTAAGAAACCCTAGTACTATTAATAAATCAATTAAAATCAATCTAATTCTAACCCTAGACCTTTATATTTATAACTCAACACTAATAAATTCCCTTAAGACCCTAGACTTATATATAATATTATCAAAAAACCTAGAATTATGAAATATTATTAATTATCATCATTTTATTAATTTTAAATTGATTTTAATTTTGCCTTAGTTCTAAAAATAGGGTGTTATAGATCCTTAGTTCTAAAAATAGGGTGTTATAGATAGCTGACCTAATTATAATCTCAAACTGTCCTGCATCTACTATTAATTGACCAAGATTAGTAAGCTTTGAAATTGATGATTAGTCTTGATGATGAATCTTGATTCGGATTCGAAACGTCGATGACAAAAATGACACCAACTGTGGATTATCCGGCAAATAACTTCGAAACATTTATAGTTGGCATATGAAGGATTAGTAAAATTCGCCAAGGTTTCTACATTTTGAAATAAATTTCCATCCTTAAAATCATCCTTGATGCCAAAGTGGATGTTAGGTATGCTCCTCTTATTTTACCTCAACCTATGAATTCTCTCCCATTTGGAGATTACCTTAATTACATGCCCAAGTTCAGAGGGGAGGAAGTGTTGGCCCTTGGTTATGTAAGAAAGAAAATATTAAGGAAGAAAGGTGAAGTATGAATTGTGTGGAAGGCACATGAAATGAGGAAGGGTCGAAGTGGTTAAAGAAGCATAAAAGAAGGAGCGAAGTAAAGGAAAAGATAGTTGTTGAAAGAGAATATCAAGGAATATAAAGCATCAAAGAAGACGGATCATGGTCAACTCAAAAATTGGAAGAAGACACCAACAAATACCTTGGAGCACCTCGTGGAAAAGGAGGAAGGATAGGTTGGCAAAGCCTCGAAAACGCGGGTCAAGTGGACCTAGGGTTTTGGAACTAAGGTTTTGACACCTAGGACTTGGTCTAAGGTTGTCTGAAGAGTCATGTAATGTATAAATAAATGTCTAGAAGACTTGGGAGGGTTGGTCCTAGCTTGATAATTGGTTCGTTCATATTATTATGATTGATGTTCATGGTTGATTATTGTTGTTGTTGTTGAGAACTATATTTAGTCTGTATTTTGGATCTTCAGCTGGGTGCGAAGATCAACCCCTGCAGCTGGGTGCAGAGGGAGGGAAGAGAAAGAGAGATATAGAGAAGATCTGCAGCTATGTGCACAGATAGAACTGTATGTTTTCATATAATATATCAAGAAACACAGTTCTGTGGACGTGGCCCTAGGGAGAGGGTGAACCATGTATATCTTATTGTCTTTGTGGTTGATGTTTTGTTATTTGTTATCTATTATATTGTTACTACATTATTGTGTTAGATAAGAGATATAACTTGCGAAGTAATCTTGAGAGTGGTAAAGAATATCTATATTGTTGTGTGTTGTTGTCCTGGATCCACTTTGAATTTCCTCTAGTTGTAGACAAATGTGTCCTGCAACCCCCTATTTCTATTTCGGGTGAGACTGCATCTACTTCGCAGGTGTTTTTGAAAGGGCCAGTAGTTAGGGCTTTTTGGTGCGTTGATAGAGTTGAACCTTGGGTCTACCCCTGTGCCAACAAATGGTTCTGTTTTCGGGACCAGGATCTTCTTGAGGGAATGTCAAGGTGGTTTCCATCGAAGACAGAAATTCAGAAGTGGATAGAAGAACAAGAGAAGGACTTCGTTGAAGCTCAGAACAAGAACCCCAGATTTAGTACAAAATATTGGTTGGGGATATACATCTTTAACGACATACATGAAATTTTATTTGGAGGAGTTCATAAGGAGTTATACGAGTGGTTAGCCAGATTAGCAAATACCCAGCTTGAGATCAAATAGAGACCACCTATGGTTTGGATGACAAAACTGATCAAGAAAGTCAAGAGAGTCAATAACGTTGTGTCTAGGGCAATGGATCTCTGGTTTGATAGCACTATTGGAGGATACATTACTGAGTTTGTTTTTGACAGAGTCGAATCATATAGTCAAGAAGAGAGGTATTTTTTTAAGGGACCTAGAGGAAATTTTCTACATTTCTTGAAGCTAAAGATTAAAATGTTATTGCATGAGAAGAATATCCTGAAGATACAGTGAAGCTAATGTTCAAGAATTCAGACAACGACAGTGACACAAAGGTTGGACACACACATAGTGGGATATCGTTCAGAGAGGTTCCTCTTGTGAACCTATTTAAGAAAAATTATGGAGACGAGGGATTCTACAGTGGGGAAGAAACAGAACTAACAGACAAAGAGTATTCATAGTCCGCAAGAAAAAAAGATGTATAAACCAAAGAACTTCACCGAGGAGACCCAGAAACTTCAGGAACTGCACCTACTATTGAAGTAAGTACTATTACTCCTCTTTTCATTTTAGCATCATTAAGTAACCAGAGTAGTCAGAGAAATCAGAGTACTGTTACAAGCATCTTAGATCATACTCAGTCGAGAAACCCAGAAAGATCTATGGTAGATGAAATTAGGTTACCTGTATTTAGAGGAGATGGATCTGAAGATCCTGACCAACACTGGTTCTTATGCGAAGATGTATGGAGCATTAAGAAATTCACCATTGAAGCTATTAAGAGAACTCAGTTTAGTACTACCTTGAGGGATTGTGCTCTGAACTGGTATGTGAAGTTTTCTTCAGGGCCTGGATAGCCTAAACTGATGAATGACATTAAGACTGCACTGAATGTGGAATTCAAGAAGCCTATGTTGGAGTCACAGTGCATTACAGAGTTGAAAGAGATCAAGAAGAATGTAATTGAACCTGTTTGGGATTTTGATTAGAGGTTTAAGACTCTTAAAGGTCATTTAAGTTTTCAAATCCCAGACGAATAGAATAAATAATGTTTCATCGCTTCCCTTCTGCCACACATTAGAGTTCCTCTGATGAAACATAAGGTCACTTCGTAGGCTGAAGCACTGTAGATCGCCATGAAACTAGAAGCATCCCCTGTAGGATAATCCAATCTAGGTATGAGCCATATTTTAAATCAGTTGACTAGTTTATCTTTACAGGTGGAGGATATGAAGAAAGAAAAAAGAAAGGAGAAAAGAGAAGATATATAGTGTATCATATGCAAATCATATGGCCATGAAAAATAACATTTTCCTTTATTTCATGAATACTTTGCTTCTGGACCGCCTATCCCTTTAAATCAAGCCACTCCACCATGGTGTGAGGTATGTAGAAATAGACATCACCCTGGTGAATGTTATTATATGCAGAAATATGTCTAGACACCTACCAATCTTTATTGTACATTCTGTAAATCTATGGGGCATGATGAGAAGGATTGTAGGGATTACGATCTCATGCATGAAAGATTGAGGGATACATATAGAATTCAAGGAGAAGTACAGCAATAAGGAAACAATGTGCAGTTCAACTCCTCGGGTACAGGAAACTTCAACTATCGTAGTGGATTCAGAGGAAGAGGAAGAGGAGGAGGGATCGAGGTAGAGGTCATATCATTTTCTATAACTGCGTACAGCTAGGACATTTGGCAAGGGATTGTCATAACCCCTGTAATACTTGCAACTACCGTAACTCATTTGATCATGTTATCGAAGAGTGTCCAGTATTGTTAGCCAAACTTTAGGAGAGACGAGCAGGAAACCAACAAGTCCAATTGATATCCGCAGAACCTCGCGGTGAGGACCCCAGAGTCACTGACTCACTATTATTACTAGAGGAGGCCCTGTCACAGGAGAAGATAGGGTGTGTTAACGCTCGGTAAATTTCCTAGAGGTTGTCAAAAAAGAAGAAATCTATGAAAGGTAACTTTATCCAACCACTTCGAAGACAGGATCTAGCCCTACCAGCTTCAGAGAGGAATCTCTCTAAATGATTTAGATATGTTTCAAATTATAAAATATGTTGGTTTTGTTTGTTGTAGTTTTCATTGGGTTAGCTGAGAGAGTTTACACATCCATTGGGCTATGGGGTCTGTATCAAGAAATAAAATCTAAACTAGAAAGAAAATAAACTTTTCACAGGGCAAGATAATGTAATCATTAGATTCTTTTAGCAGCATAAATGAGGAATAGCAGAAAAAGGTGAGAATGTCAATTACAACAAAGAAGCAATTAAGAATTTCTTTATCATAAAATTAGATGATGAAACACTTAAATCTTTTAAAGTCAGAAACAGGGTATACAAAGACAAATCTGCAACATTCATTACTTTCAAAGATTAGATTTAGCAAACAGTGTGATAACTAAGCGAGAATAACATTTAACTTAGAAAGGAAAACATCACCAGTGAATACACGCAAGAATCCTGTAAAAATGCTTCTTGGTATTAATGGAAGATCTATTGAAAAATATTACAGTCTGATAGCTCGCATGGCGTAAATATCAACCCTCAATACTTTGAAAAGTGAAGTATTTATAACCCAAAATTACAAACAATCCTGTCATTAAAGATCAGAACGTGGTAAATCTATTTTTGGCCTAACTAACTTAACAAATTACAAAAATCTAGGAAATTGTTTGATGATGTGTCGCAACTGCATGTTATTTTCTGGGTGAACCATGGTGAGGCCTCCACATGACCTTGTCTGACTAGATAGATGATTGGGCTAGGATAGCTCATCGACTACTCGATCAGGTCACAAAGCTCTTCCCATCGAAGATGACTGGGAACGCTGACTTTGAGTAACCTTCGGTAGAATTCATCCATTTCTGTGTACTTGGAGAAAGTAGGCTTGGTGATGAAGATGTACCGGATCTCATGTTGAATGCTGATGTCCAACTAAAGTGTATCTAGGAATGCCTTGCCAGTGATGCTGCCTTGAATCCCTAAAAATTTCGAACTATCCTTAAGCACATCGGCTAGTCTCTTTTTGTAATCTGGGAGCATCATCAATTTGTCATTTATCACCTTCAAACCAGGAAGACCTTTCTTCTATAGAGCCTCAATATTGCTGAAAAACCTTTGTACCCCTAGGTCCATAGCCTGAACCTTTTCTTCTAGCTGAAGCATCAGTCCTCTCTTGGTCAAGACAATTTTGACCTCCAGGATGGTCTTTGTTCTATCCTCAATTCTCAGCTCTTCCAGCTCCTCTCTAGTTTTAGAATTCAAGAATTTGATGATTTCATTATCTTGTGTGGGCATCTCTCCCAGTTATGATCTAATCTTCTCGATGGCTTGTTTACTTCTCTGCACCAATTCATTTTTCTCAAACATAATCTGTATCATTGGCCATATTTCATTCATAGACTTGGTGATGTTTGTCCAGACACTTTCCTTGACCTAGGCCAGTGTTTTACCTGCCACTGTTTTCTTTCGGAGCTGTTGTAACTCTTGTTTGAGCTAGTCTGACACCTGTTTTTCCTTGGAGAAGCTGGTTTGATAAGAAGATTTGAGTTCCTGGAGGTTCTCAATCTCCTTTTTGAGCCTGCTAATCTCTGTCTCCTGCAGGTTCATCTCTTCCATAGATTTGGCCAATTCAACCGTCTTTTCCAGAGACGTCAGTGGATTCACCGATGGGACTTCTGCTAGTGATGAAGTGCTCACTCTTGAGAGTGGAACTGCACTCAATGGATTGACTTCCATGGGTTTTAATTGTTCTTTATCTTTCACTAGCTTCTCCATCTCAACTTCCATTTACTTCAATTGTGCATTCAGTTCCATGATTAACTTAAGCATCTCATCTTTTTCTCCTTCTATCTCTGCTATTTCCTTTGCCTGTGAGTCTACTGTTGGTGGCAGCTTCAATTGTTTCCTCAAAGACGCTATGTCTACATTTTTCTTCTTGATCATCTCCTCGACTGCTTTCACATTCGAGGGATCATACCCGATCTTGAGAACGAGTTCCTCCAATGTCTTGATCCTGTTGTCCTTGGCAAAGGATGATATCTTCTCCAACTTCAATTGTGTCTGGACATTGTTCAGAGACACCTATAACCTAGAGGCAGTAGTGGAAGCATGTGCCAGTGTGGAGAAAACCATTTCTCCAGTTTTCCTGTGTAGATCCATTTGAACGACAGGATGCATGTCTTTGGTCTGGAATTCAAAGGTTTCCCTTTTATAGTCGGTGATTACCTTTGGGTCTGGCACATGTGCTTGGAGAAATGCCATGTGCATTCTTCCCTTCTCTGTGTTGAACGTCGATAGCAGCCTATGTTGTGCAGTCGACGTCTGCTTCCAGAATTGGGCATATGTGTTGTTGGTCATAGTTTGATTCTTTTTCTTGATCAAGTCATATTTCTCAAAGATGCTCATCTTTGAGCCTGTCTTGCCTGGCTAGTTGATTGGTGGAGTGTCTGTAGTCTTCTTTGGTAACATAGTGGTTATAATCTGCTTGCTGCTTGTATTGAGGAGCGACCGATCAACCTATGTCACTGTAGTAGATGGAATTTCCTTTTCTCCATCCGGGTCAAGAGCTGGACTGGTTTTTGGCCTCTTGGTATGTAGTCGGAATTATTCTAATGACACTTTAGTGACAGGAGGTGACAGATCCTGCCTAGGCCTTTTCTCCTTCGGATCCTGTGATGTGGTTTTCTGTGATACAGTGATCGGGGGGTCCAATTGTTCTGTTTCAACCAAAGTGTTTGGTTCCCATCCTGTCTGGTTTGCAAATTTCTCTACCTCAGGTCTAGATTCATGGACATACGGGATATTCTTGTTTTTTATCCTCATATCTGAAATGATCTCGCACGGATCGTAGTGCCATGTGAAACTCACAAAGAATTTCATTTCCTTCAGCAGCCTATCTACTTCCTCCCTGGTGCCCTGACTGTTGCATATAAAAGACCCAATCTGCCCTTTGATTCTAAGCAAAAATTCTGACAGGTAAGTATTTTGGTAGTTTATATGGGGCCAACTCGCACCCATAGATTATGAACTTAGTGTGATTTTGGTATAGGTACCAATCACCAGTCTTTGTATGATCCGAGAGATGTAGGATCCTCTGCACTTCATCATTAATCCTGGGTTCGGGTCTGCCACTGAGCATACTCACCATTGGGTGGTAGAATTGATCGATGAATTGCTTGAAACTGAATTCAGTGGAGTTATGTCTAAGCAGGGAAGTCCATGCGGTTACTGCCTGGGGTCTACCATCTTCGTCCATCTTCTGGTATAACTCTGTAAGGATTTCAAGGTTAAAAGGTGATCTGGAGTCGGCTTGGGATATTTTCATCATTTGGTCGATGGTTTCTGGCGTGATGAGGAAAAGAACTTCCCCAAATGAGGATACAATGGCTCTTTGCTCGAGAATATAGTAGGCTTGGAACTTGAAGGCGAACTCTGGAAAATGGTGAATCTAGGGGAAGAGATACAGGGGTAGGTTGGAATCCCAAAATCCAATTTCATCACTCTGGTCCAGGAAAAATTCTTTAAGCCATGATTGAAGGTTTGTGAAGTCGAAATCGCACTTAGTGTCTGCGATTAAGTAATCTTTGTCAACCAGTGGAATCCTGTCGAGGTTGACAGGAGGCGGGAGAAACAGATTCTCCTCTCCTTCTGTTCATTTTGACTTTGGCGCCATTACTGTAACAATACCTACAAATAAAACAACGTTAGAAAGGACAATTGTAGATGGGGGCGACTGACTATAATGGAGAAGAAAACAGGGTAAATTCTCTGGTGCGATGACCGGGTAAATGGTGAAGTAATGAAGAGTGAGGGTAATTTTGAGTAAACGGGTATCCGTTGGGCGCAGGGGATAGGTCAGCTAGTTAACGGATAAGTTATCCAGTAATAAATGGCCAATGGGTCATTTAGAATGTGAGATGGTAGGTGACGGTGACTAAGGGATACAGATGAGTGATGTGGAGGTTATTTATTGGGGAAAAAAAATCATGGTGAGGGGACTTGCCATGAGTGAATGAGGGAGAAGGACTGACGGAGTTATGGGATATGACTCTTTTGGAAAGGTGGATGATGACATCACGAGGTGATGAGGTATGTCAGACAGTAGGAGGCAGTGGGACTTGAGACCAGTAGATTTATGCCACATATAGTTAAGGGCCCCGCCAAAGTAAGATTCCATTCCAGACCACCCTCCCCCGCCGTTAAAGGTAGATCAGTCGGGGGGGTCCGAAAAATACCTTGGGCCATCGATCTACATGCTTTCCTTTTGACTGCAGATCTATGCGCGCTCTTTAACACACATTCTGGACCCCCCCCCCCCTCCATTAAAGGCAGAACGGACGAGGGGGTCTGGAATCCAATACAGACCATAGATCCAAGCGCCGAAACTTGGGCCATCCAGATGCGTGCATGCATTATCAGATATTCCGGACCCCCCCCTCCATTAAAGCTAGAACGGTCGAGGGGTCCAGAAAGATTTGTCCACCATAGATCTGGGCGCAATCATCTGGACCATTGATATATTAGCGGTGCATAAATGTGGGCGCGGAAAGTATATGCACCCAGAGAACTTAGGTTAAGTTCATTTCATGGGTTTTTCCCAAGATTTTTCATGTTAACATCATTAAGGGGTTAGGCAAACAACTTTTTAAGCATCCGAGACATGGTCCAACATTGATTATTGAGCTGGTTTTATTGAAATAAAGAAAATTACCCTATGTTCTAACCTAACTTCCTATGAAAATTAGCCCATATTAAACTGTTGGGATAAGAACTTACTCTATCCTAGGGCTATTTGACCAAGATTAGACAGTCTGGCCAGATTTATTCATTAACTAACCTAGATCATTTGGCTAAGATTAAACAGTTTAGCGAAGCTTATTCACTATTCCTATCAACATCAATTTAAAAGAACTTGGCCATGCTTGAAAGGTATGGACCAAGTCATTGTTATTGCATGGGGCTCTTATTGAAATTCTTTTATGAACTCTTTTATTCTTTTTCTTTATTTTTCTTTTCTTTTTCTCTTTTTCCTTTTTCTCTTTTTCTTTTTTCTCTTTTTATTTTTCTCTTTTTCTTTTTAATTTCTCAAATTATTTGCAGAATGAAAAATCATTTGACAAACAAAAAACACTAAAGAGATAACATTCCAGTCACCAGTTGATCCTATAAATTATAGGGTGATAACAGAGGCTCCACCTGGGGATGGTACTCTCCTTGTGAAGTGCCAAGAATCCTAATTCCTGATGTTCTGAAACTTCCTCCATAGTCGCCTTTGTTGCTTGATTGGTTTTATTTTTGAAAAATGGAAAACAGTGGTCAACGGCTTAGGGCCTTCTCTTTGGGCTTCAACCATCTGACCAAAGTTATTGACTCAGAAACTCGCAAGAAAAATAAAAAATGGTTTCTACAATGGAAAGTGTGCCTTCAGGTCTCTACTGAGGCAGTGAATAATGCTTCAACATTCTGCCATTTACAGGTCCTCCTGGCAAATCTGTCCCATCACTGTTGTTTAGCAAGAAATCATTATTTCCTTTGAATGCTTGAATCATGTATGGTCCCTTCCACAGACTATTGAATTTGCCATGCTTTCCCTTGTCTTCATTTCGGGAATCCCATCTCAGCACCAAATCTCCTAGCTCAAAATCATCTTCCTTGGTTCTTTTGTCAAAAATCTTCTTAATGCTTTCTTGGACTACCTGAGTCTTGTTGTATACTTCTTCCCTGGACTGCTACAAATGTATCATCTGGTTGATTCTTCTTTGGGAGTCGTTTGGCTCGGCTTGCATATCTTGCAACAATTTCATGACAGGGACTCCTAAGGAAGTGGGAAAGACTGCTTCTATGCCATAGACCAGCTGATATGGTGACATACCGATTGACCTTTTGGTGGTCAGTCTGTCTACCCATAGTGCGAAAACCAACTTGTTGTGCCACGACTTCTTGTTTTCCTGCAAAGTTTTCTTGATAATGTTTACCAGGGTTTTATTTGATGATTCCGCCAGCCCATTTCCTTGAGGGAAGTAAGCAGTGGAATGTCCCAAGCCAATATGATACTGGTTGCATAAATCTATGAGTTTCTTAGATCGAAAATCAGTTTCATTGTCAGTTATAATTTTTCTAGGACATCCAAAGCGAGACAAGATATTATTTTCAAGAAATTTAATAATGACAAAATCAGTGGCTTGCCTGCTTGGTACTGCTTTGATCCACTTTGTAAAATAATACGTGGCAGTAAGAATCCACCTGTGTTGGCCCGAAGGAGGATGTATTTCCCCGATGAAGTCTAATCCCCATTGCTGGAAAGGGGCCTCAACGAAGATTGGTTTCAGGGGTAGAGGAAGAAGCTTCCTTTTGCCTTCAAACAACTGACATTGATGACAGGAAGTCACTTTATGATGCACATCAACGAATAAAGTTGGCCAATAGAATCCATCTCTGAGGATTTTGTTGGCTATGGCCTTCCAGTTCAGATGACCACCACAGTCTCCTGCATGAAACTCCTGCAGTACTTTGTCAACTTCATCCTTCAATAGAAAATTTAACAAAATACCTCCAGGATCTTTCCAATACAGATTGCCTTCTAGAATGCATAATTTTAATGCTTTCAATTTCAAAAACCTAGCTTTAGTCTTGGTCAAACCAGGGGGAGCTTGTAAATTATGTAAAACAAATATCAGGTCTGCGTACCATGGAGAGTTGAGAAATACCTCTCTCACGCTTGGAGTCGCCTGCTCACCCTGTTCATCTATTGCAGCTAAGAAATTGATGTCAAGAGCATGGAAATTTGATTCATCCATTAACTTTGCTAGACCTTGACCTTTAATCAGTTTAGTAGGCTTAATCTCTATAGCAATCCATTTTCCTCTTCGGCCGTCCGGATCGTCCTGGGTTAAAATGTCTTTTACTACCGCATTCGGAACATATGCAATGGTGTGGGATTGGAGAATGTATACTCTAAAATATTTTATGGCTTTCACCAAGGCAAAAGCTTGTTTATCCATTATTTTATAATTCAAAGAAGCATCTCTTAAAGATTTACTGAAAAATTCTATGGGTTTTTCATACCCTTCGTTGTTTTTCTGTAGTAATACTGCTGCAATGGTATGTTCAGAGGCGAAAGAAAAAATATAGAAATCTTTGGTGAAGTCAGGACTAATCAAGACTAGGGCCTGCATGAGTGCGCGTTTGACTTGTTCAAAAGATTGCCTGGACTCGATGTCCCATTTTATTTTTGTGTCCTTTTTTAACATGTTTGTGATGTTTCTGAGAAGCTCATCCAGGTTGGGTATGAATCTTCGCAGAAAGTTTATTTTTCCAATAAAAGATTGTAACTCTTTGATGCTTCTTGGGTGTTCTAATTTCTGAATGGCCTCAATTCTACTGGGGTCTATTTTAATTCTGTCCTTAGAGATTATGTTCCCTAGCAGTTTACCTTCCTCTAATCCGAAAAGGCTCTTTTTAGGATTTAAAGAAATCCCAAATCTCCTGCATTTCTCAAAAACTCATCTGTGATGTCGCAAGTGCTCGTCATCAGATTGGGAAAACACAGTTACGTCGTCCAGATAGATGACAATAAATTTGTTGAGTTCTTCCACAAAAGTGATGTCCATCGCCCTCTGGAAAGTGGCCCCGACGTTCATCAACCCAAAAGGCATTTTCACATACATGAAAGTACCCCATGGTGTTGTGAAAGCGGTTTTGTCTTGGTCATCTGGGTGAATGAGGACCTGATTATAACCCGAGAACCCATCCAGTAAAGAGATTCAACTGGATCCAACTACCCTTTGTAGTATGTGGTCCATTTTTGGCAATGGGTAATTGTCCTTCAGAGAGACCTTATTCAGATTTCGAAAATCGATGCAAAGCCTGATTTCTCCGAATTTCTTTCGTGTTAGGACCAAATTTGAAACCCATTTGGAAAACCGTAACAGGACTATGATTTTAGCATCGTACATTTTTTTGATTTCTTTTTCTATCAGGGGAAGTAGCTTGGGATTGATTCTCCTAAGTTTCTGTCTGAAAGGTTTTTGATCTTCTTTTATTGGAATCCTATGTTGTATGATGCTGGTGTCATAAGCCTTCAAGTCCTCGTAACCCAAGAAAATACGTCTGAATATTTCTTGAAAAGCTCAATGTATTTGAGTTTATGCTCAGGGGGTAATGATTTGGAAAGTTTCACCATCCTGGGTTTCTCTTCTGTCCCTATATTACAATCTTCTACTTCTCAACCACTGGCTTCAATTTTTGGTTTTTTAGCTACGTCATTAAAATCAAATAAGTCCTATAAAGGAACTAAACCCCTAGGTAAAACATTACTTTTCAAATGCAAAATATCAGCTTCTATCTCATCATCACCTAACTCTCCTGAATCTATCTTATTTACACTATCATTTCCAAAATCAGGTCTTTTTACATTTTCATCTTCATTTTCTAAGTCTATGTTTGTACACTCGAAATCATTTTTACATTGCAGAAAATCTTCAATTTGATCATCATTACCAAATACCTGCCAATATCTAATGATATGTGGAATAGTTGGTCTGCATTTCACCTCCACCGTGTATGGGTGAGTGGAACAAAAAGGTATCTTGCATGTGGATGCTGACGTAGCTAACCTGTCTACCAAAATATTATGTCCCCTAGGCATCACCTGCAAATCAACTTCAGTGAAACATTTAAGGGCATCCAGAACAACATTCCTATAAGCTCTAAGATGAGGGTGTTTTGTTGCATACTCACCTTTAATTTTCTTGATTATTAACTCAGAATCACCTCTTACCATAATTTGTTTGGCACCAACCTTCTTCAAAAGTTTAAGACCGAGCATCAAAGCTTCGTACTCAGCTATGTTGTTAGTGCATTGAAAATTCAATTTGTAAGAATGATTTTCTGAATACCTGGATCTGTGATTGTGAAACTAGACTCCTGCTCTAGCTCCTTCTTTACTTACAGCTCCATCAAAGTCCATGCTCAAGAAATCCGCTGGCAATTCTTCAGTTATCACATTTTTCCTTCTTTCTGCCTCAACGATGTCTTGACCTTCGTCTGAACTAGATGTATCTTCTTCCAGCTGAGTGATTTGTTCTCCTGTGTCACCATCGTTGTATAGGATGAAATATTCCAGGTTAGAATGTGCAGAGTACAGAGGATAGTTATTTGGCTTTTCTTGGCTGCTAACCATGTACTTCATCAGTGTTTCTCTGTATAGTCTTCTCTGTTGACCAAAAACTGGGACAGTGGCATATGACATATCCAAATGAAAAGTACCTTTCAACTTGGCCCCCCAAGACCGGGACAACAACATACCATATTTCAGGGGAATATCTGCAACCACAACATCCATGACCATACTTTTTGCGGGAATCTAAACCAGGGTGATACACAGATCCTTGATCAAACTGATACATCTAACTTTGTTGGAGTCAAAAGAGTGTAAGTCCTTGTAAGGTCTGGTAACCTCAAGTCCCAATTTTTCCATCACTGCTTTAGGCATCAGATTATGGTAAGCACCCAAATCTAACATAGCATTATGCAGAATCAGGTCATGTATATTAAGGCTGATGTAAAAAGGAGAAACAACACCATTATCGGTCTGACCATCCACTTCAGGTCCGAAAAGGAGTTCAGGTTGATCATCTGTAAGGTTCACAGTATCTGAATGATTCGTTGATCCAACAGTTAAGGCCTTCATGCCTATATCAGGCTCAATGGTCAGCGCTTTAATCACCTATGAATGGTAAGCGTCTTTTCTCAACAATTTGGAAAGTGGAATGGGAATTTTTACTTTGGCTAATTCCCCTTCGAGGCTGAAAGGTGTAGGTGCTCTGCTTTGGCTCAACAATTCTGATTTTTCCACTGGAATATTCTGGCCCGAAGTATTTGGTGGGTTAGTCGATGAAACCTCAGTCTGTGATGATCTTTTCAGAATAGTAAGGTTTCTTTTTGCTGGAACTTCAGCATTACCTTTCTTAGGGCTCTTCTCGGCAGAAGGCTCAGGGGATTTTTGGGTTTCAACTGTTTTCTGCGTTTCGGTCATCTTTTTTGGAGAACTTTCATCTGTCTTTTTACTTCGCAGATTGTACTGATAGTGTACCTCCAAAATAGAATTTTCAAATGCCTGTTGTTTGGCGTCTTCAGCTTCTTCACTTACCTTTGTTTGATTGAGAAGAAAAAGTTCTTGCTCTTCCTGGGTAAGGAAAATAGCTTCGTTATCATGAATGCCCATGAGGTTTATGTGAGTATCCTCCAGTTCTTCAATTACTTCCTCTACTTCATTGGCATAATTTTCTTGTAGGGGAGGTCTGATCTATTGATTAGGACCTCTATGTTCCCTTTGATCCCTAGGATCTCTCTGCCTGATTTGAGGAGGGTTTCTTCTGAAGTTAGGATTCTGAACTTGAGGAACTGGTGGGTTTTCTCTAGGAGGATTTCTTTCGGATACTGTAAGTCTCTCCATCATTCTTTCCATTGCTCTGGCCAAGGAATCCAATTTGGAATCGAAGGTTGATGTGGAAGGTTCCTCTTTAATTGTGACTCTCCTCTTTGTCCTCTGTCGTGCCCTTTTTTCCAACAGGTTGGCCTCCACACTTATTACACTTTTCTTCATGTCCTCCAGGGTGGTGGAGTTTCTTTCCCTTAATTGATATGACATATCGGCGTCAAAACCATCAGAAAACTTTATCAATGCCAAACCTTGTGGATTTTTAATATCGGCCGAAATTGCATTGTACAGGTTATTGAAACGGGTGCAGTAATCTTGTACTGTCTCACCTTGATTTCTTTTGATATTTTTGTATTCTGACAATATTTGGAGAGGGTTTTTCTTTACCTCCCATCTGTCTAGAAAACTTCTTTGAAATGCGGTAAGGTCAAGGATTGAGGCAGCACGTAAAGCTTTATACCATTTCTTAACGTCACCCATCAAACTTTGGGCAAACAATCTCATTTGGACGTCAACCTCATCTACTTCCTGCAGGTCAAAATAATCATTCATTTTATCAACGTATTGTTGGGCACTCAAGGGTCCTGTTCCATCGAACTGTGGAAGTTTTGTTTGATAGTATTGGGGCATAGCATGAAGGGGTGCGACCAACACCAAGGGATCATATTTGGTTGCCATGATAGGTAGAGGAGGTGGGATGACAACCTGGATGCTAGGTGGGGTGGTGACAGAAGACGAGGATGAGGAGGGACTAGCTTAGGTAGAGTGAGTGGTTTGAAGTTTAGCAGTGGGAGATAGAGCTTCAAGAGTCCGAGGTTGCAAGACGGTTGGGTCCAGAACGATTTCAGTCACAAAGCTACCAGATTTCGTTCTAAACAGACTTTGTTTGAAAAGGATGTCAAAGTCAAGATCCTGAAGGGAAACAAGCTCCTCTGGAAGGGAAGGGGACTTCTGAAGGGGATTATGACTTACTGAACCTTCAGTAATGGTATTTTTCCTGAGTAATTGTTCTGGATTATCTGTTGCTATCGCAGGTTCTGGGTCTGGGTGAGATCGAGTATAAGCTCTTATGGGAGCCATATTTATTTTTGATTTATATATATATATATATACTTTTTAGTTTTACAAGTCTGAAAATAATATGTGCAGGTTTTTAACAACCTCTAAACATTACTTAATTCTCATATTTGCAATATTTCAGAAGCAAACTTTTCTTCTAGGGAAAAGAATATGTGAGGTTAAAAATTTGTTCAGTGCTTTCCCCAGTGGAGTCGCCACTATGTTAACGCTCGGTAAATTTCCTAGAGGTTGTCAGAAAAGAAGAAATCTACGGGAGGTAACTTTATCCAACCACTTAGAAGCTGGGATCTAGCCCTACCAGCTTCAGACAGGGATCTCTCTATATGATTTAGATATGTTTCAAATTTAAAATATTAGGCTAGGTATTAAAATATGTTGGTTTTGTTTGTTGTAGTTTTCATTGGGTTGGCTGAGAGAGTTTACACATCCATTGGGCTATGGGGTCTGTATTAAGAAATAAAATCTAAACCAGGAAGAAAATAAACTTTTCACAGGGCGAGATAATGTAATTGTTGGATTCTTTTAGCATCATAAATGAGGAATAGCGAAAAAGGTGAGAATGTCAATTACAACAAAGAAACAGTTAAGAATTTATTTATCGTAAAATCAGAAGATGAAACACTTAAATCTTTTAAAGTTAGAAACAGGGTATACAAAGATAAATCATGCAACATTAATTACTTTCAAATATTAGATTTAGCAAACAGTGTGATAACTAAGTGAGAATAACATTGAACTTAAAAAGGAAAACATCACCAGTGAATACACGCAAGAATCCTGTAAAAATACCTCTTGGTATTAATGGAAGATCTCTTGAAAAATATTACAGTCAGATAGCTCACATGGCGTAAAGACCAACCCTCAATACTTTGAAAAGTGAAGTATTTATAACCCAAAATTACAAACGATCCTGTCATTAAAGATCAGGACGTGGTAAATCTATTTTTGGCCTAACTAACTTAACAAATTACAAAAATCTAGGAAACTGTTTGATGATGTGACACAACTGCATGTTGTTTTATGGGTGAACCGTTGGTGAGGCCTCTGCACGACCTCGTCTGACAAGATAGCTGATTGGGTTGGGACAGTTCATCAAGTACTCGATTAAGTCAGAAAGCTCTTGCCATCGAAGATGACTAGGAACGCTAACTTTGAGTAACCTTCAGTAGACTTCATCCATTTCTGTGTACTTGGTAAAAGTAGGCTTGGTGATGAAGATGTACCAGATCTCATGCTGAATGCTGATGTCCAATTGAAGTGCATCTAGGAATGCCTTGCCAGTAATGCTGCCTTGAATCCCTGAAAATTTTGAACTATACTTAGCCACATCAACTAGTCTCTTTTTGTAATCTGGGAGCGTCATCAATTTGTCATTTACCACCTTCAAACCAGGAAGACCTTTCTTCTGTAGAGCCTCAATCTTGCTGAAAAACCTTTGTACCCCTAGGTCCATAGCAAAACCTTTTATTCCAGCTGAAGCATCAGTCCTCTCTTGGTCAAGACTCTTTTGACCTCAAGGATGGTCTCTGTTCTATCCTCAATTCTCAGCTCTTCCACCTCCTCTCTGGTTTTAGAATTCAAGAATTTGATGATTTCATTAGCCTGTGTGGGCATCTCTCCCAGTTCTAATCTGATCTTCTCGATGGCTTGTTTACTTCTCTGCACCAATTCATTTTTCTCAAACATAATATGTATCATTGGCCATATTTCATTCATAGATGTGGTGATGTCTATCCAGACACTTTCCTTGACCTTAACCAGTGTTTTACCTGCCACTGTTTGCTTCCAGAGCTGTTGTAACTCTTGTTTGAGTTGGTTTGACACCTGTTTTTCCTTGGAGAACCTGGTTTGATAAGGATATTTGAGTTCCTGAAGGTTCTCAATCTCTTTTTTGAGCCTCCTAATCTCTGTCTCCCACAGGTTCATCTCTTCCATAGATTTGGCCAATTCAACCATCTTTTCCAAAGACATCAGTGGATTCACCGATGGGACTTCTGCTAGTGATGACGTGCTCACTCCTGAGAGTGGAAATGCACTCAATGGAATGACTTCCATGGGTTTTAACTGTTCTTTCTCTTTCACTAGCTTCTCCATCTCATCTTCCATTTCCTTCAGTTGTGCATTCTGCTCCATGATTAACTTAAGCATCTCATCTTTTTCTCCTTCTGTCTCTGTTATTTCCTTTGCCTGCGAGTCTACTGTTGGTGGAAGCTTCAATTGTTTCCTCAAAGAAGATATGTCTTCATTTTTATTCTTGATCATCTCCTCGACTGATTTCACATTCGAGGGATCATACCCGATCTTCAGAACCAGTTCCTTCAATGTCTTAATCCTGTTGTCCTTGGCAAAGGATGATATCTTCTCCAACTTCAACTATGTTTGGACGTTGTTCAGAGACACATGTAACCTGGAGGCAGTAGTGGAAGCATGTTCCAGCATGGAGAAAACCATTTCTCTAGTTTACCTGTGCAGATCCATTTGATCGGTAGGATGCACGTCTTTGGTCTGGAATTCAAAGGTTGCCCTTTTATAGTCGGTGATTACCTTTGGGTCTGGCACCTGTGCTTGGAGAAATGCCATGTGCATTCTTCCCTTCTCTGTGTTGAACGCCAATAGCAGCCTGTGTTGTGCAGTCAACGTCTGCTTCCAGAATTGGGCGTATGTGTTGTTGGTCAGAGTTTGATTCTTTTTCCTGATCAAGTCATATTTCTCAAAGATGCTCAACTTTGGTCCCATCTTGCCTAGTTGGTTGATTGGTGGAGTGTCTGTAGTCTTCTTTGGTAACATAGTGGTTATAATCTGCTTGTTGCTTGTATTGAGGAGTAACCGATCAACCTCTGTCACTGTAGTGGATGGAATTTCCTTTTCTCCATTCGGGTCAGGAGCTGGACTGGTTTTTGGCCTCTTGGTATGCAATCAGAATTATTCTAATGACACTTCAGTGACAGGAGGTGACAGATCCTACCTAGGCCTTTTCTCCTTCGGATCCTGTGATGTGGTTTTCTGTGATACAGTGACTGGGGGGTCTTGTTGTTCTGTTTCAACCAAAGTGTTTGGTTCCCATCCTGTCTGGTTTGCAAATTTCTCTACCTCAGGCCTAGATTCGTGGACATATGGGATATTCTTGTTTTTTATCCTCATCTCTGAAATGATCCTGCACAGATCGTAGTGCCATGTGAAACTCACAAAGAATTTCATTTCCTTCAGTAGCCTTTCTTCTTCCTCCCCGACGCCTCAACCGTTGCAGATAAAAGACCCAATATTCCCTTTGATTCTGAGAAAAAATTATGACAGGTAAGTATTTGGGCAGTTTATATGGGGCCAAATCGCACCCATAGACTTTGATCTTAGTGTGATTTTTGTACAGGTACCAATCACCAGTCTTTGTATGATCCGAGAGATGTAGGATCCTCTAAAATTCATCATTAATCTTGGGTTCGAGTCTGCCACTGAGCATACTCACCATTGGGTGGTAGAATTGATCGATGAATTCCTTGAAACTGAATTTCGTGGAGTTATGTCTAAGCAGGGAAGTCCATGTGGTTACTTCTTGGGGTTTTCCATCTCAATCCATATTCTGGTATAACTCTGTAAGGATTTCAAGGTTAAAAGGTGATGCAGAGTCATCTCAGGATATTTTCATCATTTGGTCGATGGTTTCTGGTGTGATGAGGAAAATAACTTCCCCGGACGAGGATACGATGGCTCTTTGCTCAGGAATATAGTGGGCTTGGCACTTGAGGGAAAACTCTGGGAAATGGTGAATCTGGGGGAAGAGATACAGGGGTAGGTTGGACTCCCAAAGTCCAATTTCATCACTCTGGTCCAGGAAAACTTCTTTAAGCCATGACTGAAGGTCTGCGAAGTCGAAATCACACTTAGTGTCTGCGATTAAGTAATCTTTGTCGTCCAGTGGAATCCTGTCGAGGTCGATAGGAGGCAGGATAAATGGATTCTCCTCTCCTTTTGTTCGTTTTGACTTTGGCACCATTACTATAAAAATACCTGCAAATAAAACAACATTAGCAGGGACAACTGTAGATGGGGGCGACTGACTATAAAAGAGAAGAAAACGGGGTAAATTCTCTGGTGCGATGAGTGGGTAAATGGTGAAGGAATGAAGAGTGAGGGTAATTTTGAGTAAACGGGTATCCGTTGGGCACGGGTGACAGGTCAGTTGGTTAACGGATAAGTTATCCAGTAATAAATGGCCAACAGGTCATTTAGAACATGAGATGGAAGGTGGCAGATACTAAGGGATATGGATGAGTGATGTGGCGGTTATCGATTGGGGAAAAAAAAAATCATGGTGAGGGGACTTGCCATGAGTGAATGAGGGAGAAGGACTGATGGAGTTATGGGATGTGACTCTTTTGGAAAGGTGGATGATGTCATCACAAGGTGATGAGGTATGTCAAACAGTAGGAGGCGGTGGGAATCGAGACTAGTAGATTTATGCCACATATAGATAGGGGGCCTGCTAGAGTAAGATTCCATTCCGGT
>JASDQU011404704.1:87894-101138 GCA_032191745.1 Picea mariana
AGGCGTGATCATCTGGACCGTTGATATATGAGCGGTGCATAAATGTGGGCACGAAAAGTATATGTGCCCAGAGAACCTAGGTTAAGTGCATTTCATGGGTTTTTCCCAGGCTTTTTCATGTTAACATCACCAAGGGGTTAGGCAAACAACTTTTTAAGCATCCGAGACATGGTCCAACATTGATCATCGAGCTAGTTTTATTGAAATAAAGCAAATTACCCTATGTTCTAACCTAACTTCCTATGACAATTAGCCCAGATTAAGTTGTTGGGCTAAGAACTTACTCTATCCTGGGGATATCTGACCAAGATTAGACAGTCTGGCCAGATTTATTCGCTAACTAACCTAGATCATTTGGCTAAGATTAAATAGTTTAGCCAAGCTTATTCACTATTCCTATCAACATAAATTTAAAATAACTTGGCCATGCTTGAAAGGTATGGACCAAGTCACTATTATTGCATGGGGCTCTTATTGAAATTCTTTTATGCCCTGTTTTATTCTTTTTCTTTCTTTTTCTTTTTTCTCTTTTTCTTTTTCTTTTCTCAAATTATTTGCAAAATGAAAAATCATTTGACAAACAAAAAACACTAAAGAGATAACATTCTAGTCACCAGTTGATCCTATAAATTATAGGGTGATAACAGGGTGACTCCAGGAAAGATTGTAGAAGGATCATGGATTAGAAGAGCTGCAGAGAAGGCACAATTGTTTGATGCAAGGAGGGATAGCCATACTTTAGAAGAAGCAAGGAAATAATTTGTAGGAGAACAAGATTCTTCATCTAAAGCACAACCAAAAGTCAGGGAATGTGAAATGCCACCAGCAATTGATCAGTTTGTCTTAGCTAAACAAGGAAAAGAGGTAAGCAAGCTCATGGAATTTTTATATACATGTATCAATCTGATTAAAGATGAAAAAGTTTTACAAGAATTACAACACCTAGTAAGACAATATGAAACTGGAAGAATAGACCCTATGCTAAGTAGAGTTGTGAATCAAGTATCAAGGAAAATAAGGACAAATAAGGAATTACACCTTAGTGCTCAGATTAGAGACTACGACGTGGACTATGTGGTCCTCGACTTGGGATCAGAAGTAAATGTTATGTCAAAGAAAACTTGGGCACTGATGGGAAAACCTAGATTGATTTACTCCCCTATCAGGCTCAAGATGGCCAATCAGCAGGCAATGAGACCCTTTGTAATACTAGAGCATGTCCCTGTAGATGTCGATGGGGTAAGGACATTTACAGAATTCGAATTGATTTAGATTATTGATGATATATGTTCTTATCTTGTGTTGTTATGAATTGATTGGGCTTTCAACAATTTGAATATTGTTGACCTAAAGAAGAGAAGAATGGCATTCGAAGGTAATGGCCTTAAGGTCATTGCACCTCTGGACCCAGATGAAGGTCGTAGATACACAAAACCTATCAGGAAAGAAGACCATGCATATGAGATAGAGAACATCTACAAACTAACAACAAGACAACAGTATTATATTAATCCCACAGCAGATGGAAATCTCAGTTGGCGAAGTGAAAGTGCATGCTTATCTGATTCAGAGGAAGCATTGGAAAACTGGCAGAACATAATGTATGAAGTCTCCACATGGCGATGTGCTAGATTGACCAGAGAATTTCATTGGATTGGCACAAAAGTAAGTAATCTCCCTACATTTAATGGCTTGAATCATTTGGATACATTTCTAGCTGAATTTGAGAGAATTGAACCAGTACAACAGAGGTTGTTAGCACTGGATGAAGCATTGAAACAAACACCAGCTAGATGGTGGGGAACGCACAAAAAGAACATAGCAGAATGGGTTCAATGTTACACCTTACTGACAGTGCACTTCTTATACCAAGTTGAAGGATTCAAAGTTTGTTACATAGGCTAGAGTTTTCCTAAAGACCACATGAAAATTTGTGAGGAGGCCTGGAGAAACATTCATAAAGAACAGTGGGTGCATAAGTTCATTAACACCTTGGATACTACGCCTATCAACTGGTATCTTCAAGCAGAATTGCGCCTCATCACTACAAACTAGTATGGAATGAAATAAAACTTTATAACTACATTTTTATTTGAAATTCAGTACTCTACAGTAGATCAGGTGTTACAAATTATAAGACAGAAGGTCTTTGCAGAGGAACCTTGCCTTCCTTGTACCCAAGAAAGAGATGAATGGACTACACCTCTTCAGCAGTTACAAGATTGCTACAATATTAATGCTTATGAGGATGATGACCTGAGGGATGTAAAAAATTTAGAAACTAAGGGACAGAGAGACATAGAAGGACCAGGAATTGAATTAGCCTTTGTTGGACAACCCATTAAAATTAAGAAGGTAAACATTGGAAAAGAGAAAACACCTAAGTTAGCAAATGTGGGAGACTATTGGGATGATGCTACTATTAGCAAGATCACAGAGCTATTGCATGAATATCAGGACTTATTTCCAACCAAGTTCACAAACATGAAGGGCATTAAAGGGCCCATGGGATAAATGAATATCCCCTTGAGAGAATATGCAAGGCCTATCAAGCAGAGACATTACAGACTGAATCCCATGTACAAGTAGAAAGTTAGGATTGAGTTGGATAGAATTTTGGAAGCCGGAATCATAGAACCTATTGAAGAATCTGAATGGATTAACCTATGGTGGTCCAAGACAAGAAGTCAAGAGAAATCAGAATTTGTGTAGATTTAAGGAAACTGAATGATGCATGCCTATATAATCCATTTCCTACACCTTTTACTGATGAAGTTCTAGATAATGTTGGAGGATAGGAGGTCTACTCATTCACATATGGATTTTAAGGTTATCACCAAATATAAATTGCTAAGGAAGATCGACATAAGACCACATTTGAAACAAAATGGGGTTCTTTTCAGTACACTGTGATGCCTTTTGGCTTGAAGAATGCACCAACCATCTTTTCCAGGGTGGTGGTCGAATCATTTAAGGATTTTTTACATAAATTCTTGGAAGCATACTTTGATGATTGGATTGTTTTTAGACTAATGAAGGATCATATTGAATGCTTGAGATTAATGTTAGATAAGTGCAGGCAATGTTAGATTGCCTTGAATCTGAAAAAGTGTATTTTCTTTTCACCTTTTGGAGTGCTGCTAGGACATATTGTGTGTAAGCAAGGGTTGTTGGTAGATCCTTCCAAGATTGTTATCATTTTTTATCTACCTCCCCCTACTTCAGTTAGACAGTTGTGCACTACATTAGGGAACACTAGATACTATAGAAAATTTATTAAGGGACATGCACATATAACAACACCCATGGAGAATTTATTAAATAAAGATAGTAAGTTCTAATGGATAGAATAATGCCATCAGATGTTCGACACATTAAAGAAGAAAATGGTAACTGTGCCAATCTTGGTCTTTCCATATTGGGGTAAGGAGTTCAATGTTCATGTCGATACTTCATCCATTGCATTAGGAGTAGTCTTAGCACAGACGGGTGCAGGATACATCGACCACCCCATATCCTTTTCTAGCAGGAATCTTTCTACAACTGAAAGGACTTATACTAAGACTGAAAGAGAAGACTTGGCTATGGTATATGTGCTGCAAAAGTTTAGACACTATTTGTTGGGAGGACATTTTAAGATGTTCATTGATCATTCTGCATTGAAATACTTAGTCAACAAGCCAGTGTATGGGGGAATAATATACATATGGATACTACTATTTCAGGAGTATGACTTTGAGACTATGGTCAAGCCAGGAAGAACGACTAAAGGACCTGACCACTTATCTAGGTTAGAAAATGGAGAGGAACCTACTAGTCTAGAGGATGCACTTCCATATGCACAGTTGTTGGCCATCAGAAAATTTGATGATCAATTTTCCAATATAGTTCAGTTCCTGTCCACAGGAATGGCACCCTGCGAGTACACAATCATTCAGAAGAAACAATTGGTAGTTTGCATTGCATATTTTCAACTTATAGTTGGACGATTGTATAAGATGGGACCAGATGAGATCTTGAGGAGATGCATTATGGAGGAATAAATACCATTGATTATTGTAGAAGCACATGAAGGCATCACAGGAGGAAACTATGCAGGGAAAGCAACAACGCAAAATATTCTCAGAGCTGGCCTCTGGTGGCCCACTTTACATAAGGATGCTAAGGAATACTACAAAGCCTGCGATGTATGTCAAAGAGTAGGAAATCCTTCCAGAAGGGATGAGATGTCTTTAGCACTGCAATTAACAATACAAGTATTTGAGAAATGGGCCATTGACTTTGTGGAACCTATCAACCCACCAGGGAAGCGCACGGGACCTAGATACATTATAATTGCCATAGAGTATTTGACCAGATGGGTATAAGAAAGAGTAGTTAAGGACTATAGTGAAGCCACAATTGCAAATTTCATCTTTGAGGATATTATAACCAGATTTGGATGCCCGAATATCCTTATGAGTGATCAAGGCACACACTTCCTCAACAAAATTATTGAAGCCTTGACTTAGGAATTCGAAGTTCACCATCAAAAGAGAACCCCATACCATACATAGTTGAATGGTACAGTCGAAGCTTTCAATAAGATATTGGAGATAGCATTGACTAAGATTTGTAGTGTTAACATAGATGATTGGGATTTAAGAATTCCAGCAATATTATGGGCTTATCGAACTACTTGCAAAAAGCTGACAATGTAGACCCCATTTAAGTTAGTATATGGCTTGGAAGCAGTGGTACCTATGGAATATTTGGTTCCTAGTTTAAGAATTGTAGCATTTACAAGTATGGATGACACAGGCATTGTCCAAGAAAGGCTCACATAGTTTTTGGAACTGGAGGAAGACAGGTTCATTGAAGGATTTCATCGGCGGGTATAGAAAGAAAGAGAAAAGGCTTACCATGACATACATATGAAAAAGAAAGCATTTAAGCATGGAGATTTGGTCTTGTTATATGACAATAATTTCATGAAACATCCAAGGAAGTTTAGGATACATTGGCTTGGGCCATTTGAGGTTGCCTATGTTACAAAAGGAGGAGTTGCACAGTTGAAAAATCTTAAGGGATAATGGAAGGATCGATTAGTGAACAGGATTCAGTTGAAGTTGTATTGTGACAACCAACTGGATCGCAACTCTCAGTAAAGGAAAAGGAAGAAGGGTCTAGGTAAAAGGTGTAGTTGAAACTGGGTACCAGACACAGAAAAGACAGTTTGCACAAGATAAGGAGGGATAGAGAAGAAAGAACAAGCTACTCTGTGAAGTCTGCAGTCAAAGTGATACATAAGGCTCAGTCTTGCAGTGACTCGAGACGAGTCACATGTGAGTGTTGGGGGCCTATTGGCCCTTGGTTATGTAAGGAAGTGAAGATTAAGGAAGAAAGGAAAAGTATGAACTGCATGGAAGGCACATAAACCGAGGAAGGGTCGACGTGGTTAAAGAAGTATAAAAGAAGGAGTGAAGTAAAGGAAAATCTAGTTGTTGGAAGAGAAGATCAAGGAAGATAATTAATCATCAAAAAAGATGGGTTGTGGACAACCCAGCAAAAGGAATAAGACACCAATGGATACCTTGGAGCACCTCATGGAAAATGAGGAAGGATAGGCTAGTGAAGCCCCAAAAACATGGGTCAAGTGGACCTAGGGTTTTGGCACCTAGGGTTTTGTATCTAGGGTTTTGACACCTAGGCTTCGGTCTACTCTAAAGAGTCATGTAATGTATAAATAAAGTTCTAGAATACCTGGGAGGGTTGGTCCTATATCGATATTTGGTTCATTCATATTATTATGATTGATGTTCATAGATGATTATTGTTTTTGTTGTTGAGAACTGTATTGAGTCTGTATTTTGGATCTTCAGTCAGTTGCGAAGATCAACCCCTGTAGTTGGGTGCATAGGGAGGGAAGAGAAAGAGAGATAGAGAGAATAATTGTAGCTAAGTGCGCATATAAAATGTATGTTTTCATCTAATATATCAAGAAACACAGTTCTATGGACGTATCCCTAGGGAGAGGGTGAACCACGTATATCTTATTATCTTTGTGGTTGATATTGTGTTATTTGTTATATGTTATATTGTTACTACATTTTTGTGTTTAATCATAGATATAACTTGTGAAGTAAGCTTAAGAGTGGTAAAGAATATCTAGATTGTTGTGTGTTGTTGTCCTAGATCCACTTTGCATTTCCTCTGGTTGTAGACACCTGTGTCCTCCAACCCCCTATTTCTACTTTGGGTGAGACTGCATCTGCTTCGCAGGTGTTGCTGAAAGGGTCAGTAGTTAGGGCTTATTGGTGCGTTGTTATAGTTGAACCCTGGGTCTGCCCTTGTGCCAAGAGGAAGACATAACTGTATAAGAACACCTTGAAACTTTTTTATAGTTATGCAAACAATCTTAACATTGAGAATGAGGATGTATGGATGAGGGTATTTGTACAGAGCCTTGATGGCGAGGCTAGAAAATGGTTTAGTTGTTTGACTCCTGGATCTATTGTTGGGATTAAAGCTTTGGATGATGCTTTCTTGAGACATTTGGGGGGATAAAAATGATTTCCTTTATTATATTACAGAATTTGGGTCACTTAAGAGGAAATAAGGGAAATATGTTTCAGAATTCTCAAAAAGATTTAATAAAATGTACAAAAATAATCCCACTGAAATAAAGCCTACATAAACCTCTACCAAGATTACCTATGCCAGTTCTTTTGACCTTGATTTTTTCCTCCTATTGAGAGAAATAATATCTACCTCTCTATCTCCTATGCAAGATGTGGCTTTGGAAGTAGAATATAACATATTGGCAGCTGAAACAATTAGGGGAATATTTGATAGAGACAGAAGGAAAGGTAGAGTTGAAGCTTCAACTTCAAAATCCCCTATTGTCCACCCTCAAGTTGATGAACTTACAAAATTGGTAAAATCACTTTCTGCTGAAATGGAGAAGTTGAAAATTGAAGGAAAACAGAACTATAGGATCACACATAATGTTGATAATAGAGGTAATTTTAGAAGACCAAATAATGCCCCTCGGGTCCTCCAAAGAGATCAAAGAAATAGGGATAGGGATGATCAAAAACTCCAAGCCCCTCTCCAAAATAATCTTGTTGTTGATGAAGAAGGAGAGGATGAAGAAACTGATCCAGAAATCCATTGTCTTGGTGACACCTCTTCATCTCCTTATTTAAACCAATCTGTGTATGAAGAGTCTCTCATGGATAGCCAATTAATTGAATTGAGTAAAGGGTAAAAAACCAATGACAATCCAAATAAATACAACCTACGGTCAAAAAACAAAGACGGAAATCCTAACACTTCTGATCAACCCACTAAAATAGAAAATTATGTTAAGGTTGTTGCAACTAGAAACAAAGAAAAATATACACAAAACCCTCAAGCATTGGTTAAGAGCCCTATCCCAGAAATTAAGGAAATTCTGAAATCTCCATCCTCCTTTAGCTTTGAAAGTGAGATTCAAAAAATTAAAATCCCTGTACCTTTTTTGGAGCTAATTAAGAATGAGGAATTCAAAAGGTATCTTTCCAAAATGCTGCAGCCCGAGCCTTCATCTAATTCCACAAATTCAGTCAACCTTCAAGATGAAAAACCAACAGTCATCCCGGGACCTTTGGTAGAGGATAGGGATGACTCTTCCCCCCCTTTCTACACATCATTAAAAATTCATGATAAAGTGTTGTACAATTGCTTGATGGAATCAGTGGCATCTCATAACCTCATGCCTAAAACTGTCATGGAAGAGCTTGGGCTGGAAATTACAAAAAATTACCATGAAATATACTCATTTTATTCTAGGAAAATGAAGTGTCTTGGGGTTATCAAAGACCTGGTTGTTACCCTATTCCAATTGCCAATGAAAAGTGTGGTCATGTATATTGTGGTTGTCGATGTCCCCCCTAAGTTTGGGATGCTCTTGTTAATATCTTGGATAAAAAGACTAGGGGAAACTTTACAAATGGACCTTTCATATGCCACCATTCCTGTATTTGGGGGAGAACATAGAAGGCTTTATAGGAAGGCACAACTAGCCTATATTATCAGTGATGAAGAAAATCCTACCAACCACCCTATTTTTGTAGTTGATATTGATTTAGGATCCAGTATATTAAAGCTCATTGATTCTCCTCAATCATCTATTGAAATCACAAAGAAACCCATTACCTCTTGTGAAATTTCTCCTCCTAATACCTTTGTTTGGAAGATTATTATTGGATAAATCAGTGAATGCACACATAAACTAATCTCCCTAGATCCACCTGGATCTAGAACAAAACAAGACAGGACATGACACTTTCCCTAAGTTTCTACCATTAAATTTACTATCAAAGAAGGAATGGATGATATACCTTTAGATATTGCTTCCGTATATCTTTGTTGTCCCTGCTTCACTCCGGTGGTCTTGTGAGATCAGATATGCAATGACACAAACCAACCAAAGTGAAAGAAATAATTGTAGATTCAGTGGAAACCTAAACATGTGATCAAGGAGTCATGTAATAAAACGCTAATGATTTTATGGGAAAGAAACATGTCACCGTATCATATTAAGTAAAAGTGGAAGATACAACCAAATTGCCTTGATGCTGCAAGTTCCCTTTCGGTGATCCTTTGTCCCAACACACACAAACACTTGCTCCAAATTTGTATGAAGATGGTCCACAAAAGTTTGATGGCGAAATGGAGGCCCTGAGCATCATTTGTATCAGGATTCTTCACACAGTCTTCAACCTATTCTTTCAGAAATTCTTTGCTCAATCTTGCTTCACCTTTTCCATGAGAAATCCATCATTATATAGGAGAAGGTTAAGTGGTTACAAGGATGAGGATGATCCCACCAAATCAGAGAAGCCAGTAAGATCACAACCATGCAGATGCCACCTCACATTCTAGAAGATTATTCTTCTATAAACTTCGTGAAACTTCTTCCTTTTCTTAGCTTCAAACACCGTTGTACCCTACCTATATAGCAGAATGCGAAAATACCACGAGCCAGGGATAGAGAAGCCTGCGAAAATCAAGGATTTCCACACTGTGTACCACTATCAGCCTGTGACGTCATTCTAAAAATATGCCTTGTAGGGGAAGAACTTAGTCATTTTCCTCATGTAAAAGATTGTTTTGAGAGCCTAAACACATGCCTGTAGGGTCATCGTCAGAGTGACCAAAATAATTTGTAACAAAATTCCCCCCAAAGTATGAGGTTGGAACTTGTGACAGCCGAAATACTTTGTAAATTGTGTGTGCATGTCAGGAACAAGGAACGCACCAATTAGGAACCTGCAAACAATCAAGTATCTGCATAAAATTATACCATTTCTGAGCTAGGAATTCCCATGCTCAGACTACAAGTGATTTAAATCATATGTAATTCATGGCCTCCAATTATAAATCGTGGATCCATGTCATCAAGATTCTACATAGCCACCAGGAATACACTGTGGATCTATGTATTAGAAAGTTTAAATTCAGACATAGCCACGAGATATACAAAGTGGATTTGTGTGTCAATACAAATCATAAATATGCCATTGCAACCTAGACCAAAAATATAATATCCAGGGTCTTCAATCCCATCGTCTGTAAGTACAAATCTAACCATGCAATTACAAGTGCTGAAGTCGAACATGGTAGAAACCACTTGATTATCGGTCATTGATGAAAACTGTTAACAAGTGCAAGGCAAATCACCATTGATGTCAATGAATCCCAACGTACCTTAGTACAATCCAACAAATGTGAATAAATGAGTTGAAGTCAAACAATCAATGAAATCTCTCGATCAAGGACCAATGATGTGAATCCATTGTCGAAAGTGAAGAAACCTGCCATTGAGTCATGTAGGCTCTAAGGTACTAAACAATTTCTAAGTCTTGTTCCCGGATGATGAGTTGAATTCGACAAGAAAAGACTCGTCATAGGAGGGCCTTGATGTATCCCCCATCAATGACACGAAATAAGTAACAGATTTAGGGTAGATCAAAGTAAGAAAATGATTTGAAACTGACACAGGGAAGGCCGACATGGTAAGAAATGACAATTGCAGATGGTCAACTCGAGAGAGGGATTGTTTGGACTTCTCTTGAACATATGAATGACATGAAACTGGTATTGGCAACATTGACTCAAAAACAACCCAAGATATGGACTTGTAGAGGGCTAAACGAGAGACAAATGGATTTCCCAACCCAGATTCAAATGACGAAGGGGGTGACATGTTCAAGAGCGACTAGTATTGCCACTAACATGGGTACAGAGACACTTTTCTTTCCCAAATTTTCCCCCACCATTTCTGGCGAGTACCTCTTTATTTTTATGCAAGCTTAAGGAGGATAACATATGCTTGTTGATGTAAGATCATCCTTCGGATGAGTCCCTCGGAGTATGTTTAACGAACCCTAAGAAGGAGTGGTTTGGTCCCATGTGGGTCTTTTGATGTTTGTTTAACGAGTCCAAAGATAGAAAACTAGAGGGTTTTTCATGTTTATAGAGTTTGAAAAACACATTAAAGAGAACTCTCTCAGTTCCTTTTTCTTAAAATAATTCAGCAAGACCGAAAAAGTGATAAACTATCACCCATCGAATGTTTTCTTCAAACACTTTTACGAGCGTCAAAAGAACAAGCTCGCTCAGCAATCTTTTCGTTTTTATGGAGTGTGAAAAGAGATTAAAGGATACTCCATGGGTTCCATTTTTCGTGTTTCCATGACGAGTAAAAAAAAATGACAAAAGTATACTTGGTTACATTCTTATTGATTTTTGAGCATGAGAACGAACAAAGACTGGGCTCAAGGTTTTTCTGAAAAACCCTAAAAAGTACTGGTGTATGTAACAAACAGAAAAGTGAATCAAAAAGACATCCATACGGCATGGTTCAGAATTTTAGTCTTTCCACCAGCGAAAAATAAAATACGCACGGGACCATTAGACCTTTAGGTTATGATAAAATGCATTAAAATAATATAAAATATTATTAGAAAAAGAAAAAAGTTAAACAAATAGGGGTAAAACTTCTTATTGCTATTTCATTTGCATTTCATTCAAAACTTGTCTAGAAACCCTATTTTTACCTCATATTTTGGTTGTCGATTGCGAGAATCATAGGCGACCATTCAGCAAACGGTTTCCATCAACATGGTAAGCTCATCATCCTCTTCGTTTTCAATGGATTAAAATTCATTTAGTTTGGTTAAAAGGTAATTTTTTGATGCATTTTTGGGTCGGTAGGCTCACGCTGGGGCCGCCGCAAGCGACCAGCATCGAGACCCATGAAAATCAATGATTTCCACAGGCTCCCTATGGCTCACCTACGAAAAACCCGCACTGTATTAAAATTTTGTCTGCGGTGACTGAAAACCCAAAAATTTACCCATGCGTTTGCCCAAAAAAGTATTTCAAAAGAAACGATTGAAGATGTTAATCCCTTTTTCTCGTCTCCATGCAGGTATTTGATTGTCAAAATGTTGGAGTGGAGAGAATAGGAACACGAGGATAATGAATTTGAGGCCTTGAATGATCCAGGCACCGTCAATGCCCTACGACAGTGTGGATTGTTAAAAAAAATTAAAATCCAAGGCATGAGAGCCCAGTTGAGGTTATTAGAATACCTGGTCCACATGTGGGATGTAGACCAGCAGGTGTTTCATGCGAGTGTTCATGTTCTTTCCTTGGATATCGAATACATTTACTTCTTGACATGGTTATCTCTTCGTGGAGCACATGTGACCTTAACAAGAGGTTGAGGTGGTGGTCTGTCGATGAGTGAATACATCCTTCGGTACTACGAACCTTAGGCTGAGAGGCACAAAGGTAAGTTAGCCATCAGAGGTGTTCGGTATTTAACTCTTCAGACCATTCTATTTACCATTGCACAGATGGCGGGAAGTGCATCTCTGCACATGGCCCTCCAAAGTTATTTTCAGTATGTCGTGGAATGCACAGAACCTCCCTATTTTCAGTATGTGCAATTAGTTAACCAAATCAAGAATGGGGACCAAAATCAGTTAAATCCTTATTTTCAGTATGGTCTTCTTCGCAGTATGAAGACACAATTAACCAAAATCAAGAATGGGGACCTGAAGCAATTCGTGTATGGATCTATTTTGGCATCGTTATTTATAGAAAGAGTCCCTCATTTACGCCTACAGGTAGAGTGGGGTATACCATCACCACGTGATCCGAGGATGAAAAGGTGGTGCGATCTCATGCCTCTGCATGTATCGGGCCCCATTGTCAAATACAACGATGAATTCTTTGATTGGTTGAGGCCTCAAATATTGATGATAGATAATTATGCCTATGCCAGTTTGGAATTTTGAAGCGACCCTGATTTGGTTCTACCTAAGGGTTTTCAGTGGGGAAACCTAAGTAAGAAAAAAAAAATGTTTTTATGGTGTTTTTGTCAATTTTTTAGAATATAAGATGTTTTTTATGCTCTCTATCCAATGACTAATAAAAAAATTTGACCATGCAGATGTAGGGCCACACCGGCCTCTGGGTACATCCCCCATTTAAAGATGAGGGGAAGCAGTTGTAGTAGCAGGATGGGATGTTTACAACTATGAGGCAGTCGAGCAAAATTTAGAAGGTTTGACAATAGACATCCTGGACATCCCGATCAACGAGATCCCAAGGTGTTATCAGTGCCACACCGTAGGTGTGTCTGGTTCACTCAACCGACTACTCCGTAAGGTAGCACAGGAAGTAGTATGATACCATGAGCAACATCCATGATGTTATTTTGTAGAAGCCATGGGCTTCATATTTTGATATTTTGGTCTTTAAACAGAAAACACTTTTTTTTTAAAAACATTTTTATCGTTATNTACATAAGGCTTATACCGGCTTACTTTGCTTTATATACAACATGTGATGTGTGATTTGATTTATAAATGTCTCAAATGTCTATCTAACACATAATTGGCTAATGCATCAGTTAACGTATTTAGACATCTAGGAATATGTTGATACTCTAATCAAAGTAACATTCCAAGAGGAAAATTCGCAAATATAACTGTAACAAAGTAGTACTTTGAATAGTATAGATGTTACTTAAATAGAGCACTACTAGCTGTGAATCAAGTCGTAAAACCAATTGTCGAATCCTGAGTGAAATAGCATCGGTCAACAATTCAATGACTATGTTATATTATGCGATATTATTGGTTGCACGACCAAGGAAAACACCTTGCAGACTAATAAGTTTGTTCGTGGATGCGTAGATTTCCCAA
>JASDQU011404705.1:8977-36944 GCA_032191745.1 Picea mariana
CTATGTCTCTTGTGATTGTGTATTTCTTAGTGATCTTGTCTTTATGTTGCTGTTATCTATTGAAATGCAAAGAACTATAATAATGGCATAAACATTAACAGATCCTACTGATACAGGTTCAAGATCATAACCTTGGTCTTACAGAGGCTAATCATCAATTGTTTAAGATTACAAAAGTTGGATAAGGCATCGATATGTCTTTGTAGCTCCTCGGGTGAGGAAGATAGGAGGATCACATTGTCGACAAATAAAAGCAAGGAGATCAAGATGTGTTGTAGAAGAAATCCATTACCATCCTATATGTGCTCCGTAAGGAAGGTCTCTAGCTCATCAATATAGATCCCAAAGACAGTCGGTGTGAGAAGGCAAACTTGTTTGATCAATGCTCCTCATAAAGTTTGAGAGGCCATGGGCAGTACAAAGGTGATCAAGCATTGACTCATATAGTCACATGATGGCAACCAAAAGAGTCTCTGAAATACCAATGTCATGTAACCTTTGAAGCAAGGCCTCTCTCAAAACATAGTGAATGCCTTTCGAAAGTCCGTAAAGCAACATAAGAGTTTCCATGAGTGTTGACGAGCCTCCTTGATAATGTCATAGAGAGTGATAGAGTATTTGATTCAGATACGTTAGACCTTGTACTTGTTGCTTTGCATCATCTTTGTTTAGCTTCTCTTGAACTTGGGGTGGAGAATTTGAAGGGCTAGGTGATGGGATTCAAAAAGGTCATATCATCTGACTTCATTTTAGCTCATTTTTGTCCATTTTGGAGTTCATTTTTGCACATGGAAGATGGTTTTAAGCCTCAACACTTTAAAGAATATTTGGTACACTTGGATTTTCTTATCTACACTATTGCTTGTACAAAGGTGGAGTTTAAGCATTCACAAGCACCTTGATAGAGATGAGCACATTTACTATATGCCCCCACCTGCACCTGGGGTACATGTGAGCTGAACTTAGTGAATTTGTTATCATGCTTAAGTACAATGTAATTATGTCACATGTATTTTTATTAAAAGGGTTAGTTGGATTTGATGTATATTTTTAAGCCGCTTATCCAAGTAGCTAGATTTGGACAGTTGTAGCATTTGATTATTGCGCTTTTTATGCTTCCTCCCTCTATTTTGGATGGTAGAGAAGGAAAAATTACATTTGATTGTCAGCATGCTTGTGTTTTCCATTCCTCTATAGTAGCTTTGTCTCATTGTTGCTATACTTGATAGGTTGCCAGTTATGAGGGCTCCCATCTTGGCATGTGATATAGATTTCTCTCTCTCTATTGTAGTTTGCAGATCTGTTTTCATTCTTTGTGGCAGCTAGTTTTTGTTTTACAATTTTCATTTTTGGTAAGTGAGAGAATAAATGCATAAGTAGTTTGAGAATGTGTGCGAAACTAGGGCATTGATCGCTTCATTCTTTTCTACAAATAAATATGCAATTCATTGTAAAAGGTGTAAGTTGAAAGTACATTTCACAAGCATATGTTCATGGGTTGACATTTGTTCGAGGATTTCTGGTGGATTGATTTATTTGAGGTTATCTCAGAAAAATTCCCTCTATTTTTGGCATTGTCATTTGGAATGTGTATCTCATGCCTTTGGACATAAAATTCTGAAGCTTTGACACAATTTTGTTTTGAAATATAAGTGCAGAAGATGTTGAAAGGTGACATGTCCTTCTCTTTCTAAGGAGACTATGGACATACTATTTTTGGAACACAAAATTGTTCTCACTAGAAGCAGTGCATGAAGAGTAATGGTGGTGATTCAATCATCTTTTCCCATTGTTCTCCCTGGAAATGTTGATTCTTCCCTTATTGCTTTTGGGGAAAGGGAGAACAATTCCAACAAATGCACTGCCCCAATTCACAAGTAAAACTCACAAAGACCATGACTTGTTTATATTTCAATTTGAAGTTATTTGTCATGGGTATGATCGTGCTATGGATAAATTAAAGAAGTTCGAATGGACCCAATGGTGCGTTGAGGCCTCAACTAGCCCTGAGTGTTTAGACTTGGGGAACCCCTTAAATTTTTTGAATGAATCTCGTTAGTGGATGCTGCCCTTCATTTGATTTGTTAGTTGATGGATGAAATGTTTGAATGAAAGTATGTATCTCGTTTTCCATTGAGTTGCAACGTGAACTTGGTTTATTTCTCAAGTTTTTACCTTTTGCATTCCTCATGTTAAATGCATCATGGGCTAATTGTTGCATCTTATTGATTTGATTTGATTGAGGTGGTTTTGATTTGCTTAATGTCCATAATGCAAAGGTACTTATGCAACCTTGTCATGAGATTGGTTATGGAAAAACATTCTTGTGCTTGCAAATCTAATGAGGAGACAAATGCTTTGTAGTTGACGAATATGAGACAAGTGAATTTGTGCACGACTAATGCAAGTGGGAGAATAGTTATCGATGGGGATGCGTGCATGTAAGATATTGTGTTTTTGAAAAGGAGATGTAAATAAGAGGAGGTGAACGTGTCATAGTGATGTCAAGTTGCATTTGACAATCATTGGGACATTTCAATGATTTGCAGGTTTGCATGCCCAAATTGATGGATTCTAGTTTTGACAAAGGTGCGTAAAAGGTTGTGCGTGCTTGATTCAAGGTGGCACTGTGATATGCAAAGGGTGATACAAGTGAGTTTTGACAAAGGTGCATAAAAGGTTGTGCATACTTGATTCAAGGCGGTGTTGTGATATGCAAAGGGTGATACGAGTTTTTAAAGCCTACCTTGTTGACATTTTGTCATGTGTAATAACATTATAGCATGTCGAGGTAGCATGCAATATTGTCTTAGGTAGTTGTTTGGTTTAGCGATCAGACCTCAGTGGCAAGTATGGTGATATGGGCGTACTAAAGGTAGAGTTAAAGTAAAATAATGATTCCAAGTTCATAAGCATAATCTACGAACTTGTCTTAGTTTATTAAAGTCATTACCCAGTAGTGAAAGATTTTTAGTTGAGTTTTTGGGAGAAGCAATGGTTTTAACCATGTTTTCCATGTAAGTGCATTTGGCAGTCGTAGGCCACCTTTGTTGGTAAAATTTAGTTTTGTGCACAATGATTTGATATGACCCCTATGGTGGGCATAGTGGGGTTAAATGTATATGTAATGTGGTAAATGTATATGTGATAATGGTTAGCCTAATAAGTGGCCCACATCCTGATATGACCCCAAGGGGGCATATATGGGGTTAAATATATATGTAATGGGGTAAATGTATATGTGATAGGGGTCAACCTAATAAGGGGCCCACATGGTATGCCCCCCTTGGCAGAAATTGTATGTCTTGGTCTCTAGAGCTAACTCCTTCCTCTAGGCTAAGTCGAAGTTCTTATGGCCTTAAATTTTTAGAGGCAACTTGTGCCAATGTTCTTTCCTACTTTTCTTTAATGTCGCCACCGCCCCATGTAACATGGTTTGAAATGCTATTTCTTGAATCAATAGTGGAACCAACACATGCTTAGGCAAAGTGTGGGGAGCAGTGGACACCCCTTATATTTGCTTCAAGATACCAATCATCAATTTGCTTTAAAACCTCAATGGCCTCTAATGAGAAATGGAGGTACTTCTCACCATGGACCTTCTTGTATAAGGAGGCCAGGACAAAATCACATATGGTGGTATATATGGTTTTCCACAAGTTCAAAAAGTAGGCTTGTATCGGTCCAAATGTAGGTTGCCAATTGAACTTAAAACCTAAGAAATCTGCGTAGGCGCACATGTAATCCATAAGGTAAGAGATGTGTAATATTGTGACATGCTATTGTTTAAGGGCATTTAAGCTTCTCGAATGCCTTTAGCAATGTTTTTGAATAGGATGTCTACCTTATTGAACAAAATCCCATGTGTGGGCATTTCATACATGAGGGGGACCTGCAATAGAATATTTCTCTCAATTCCCGAATTCAAAAAATTATTTTGGCCGACCACCAAAAATGTGTGCGAACAACTCTCAAAGGTTGAATTTTGGCTTTTGTTCAGAGTGGCATTTCTTTGGAATTGAATTTATTTTGCATTATTGTCTTCTATGCTATTTCAATTCAGAGCATTGATGTTAGTGGGATCTTTGTGCACAAAACTATTTTTTATGGGTGAAGGTAGTCTTTGGGCGCCAAATGCACTTGTGAGGAGAACATTGTTAAAATCACCACTTAGCCTCGAAACTCACTCGGAAGATTTTCACTAATGAGAAATGAGTTTATTAGACTTAGACGAGATCAGAGACTATGCTCATGCACTTGGAATTATTATTTTCCTTTATTTTGCCTTTTCATATGCCCATATCGCCATACTTGCCGCTAAGGTTTGGGTGCTAAACCACACAACTATTTGATGCAATTTGCGTGTTGTCTGTGTTGAGAATTATAGCTCGGATAGGAATTTTTGCACAGGTTCAGTGTGAACATGCGAGAAGTAGTTTTATATATTTTCTATTTTTGAAAAGTAATTCTATTTTGTAATTCACTTCAGTAAAAAGTGAAAAGTCTTATATTTAGTTGTTGAGTCTAAAAAGTGTATTTCATGCATGCATGACTGAGACTAGAAGCGATCTCAAAAATAAATTAGGGTTTTGGTCTTAGCTAAAAGTATAAAGATAGGTCAAGATAGAGAATTTACACACACATGAATAGTTGAGCGAGTTGAACGACTAAGAGAGAGAGAGAGAGAGAGAGAGAGAGGCAAATCTGGGCAGCAGGCAGTTCCATACAGGTTGTTGCACAGTTCAGTATAGTTGTACGTATAGTCAATTGTACAACCAGGCTTTAAAATCATATAGCAAGCCATATTTTTCAGGGAGGTCATTCCACTCAGTTCAGGGTGATTTTGATAATTGTGCAGTTGCTATTTTTGGTCGCTTGTGGAGGTTTTCTTGTATGTTTTTTGAAGGAATGAAAAGCCGATTTTGAAGAAGTAATTACCCGTGTATGTGTGAAATTGATTTTATGCTTCTGCCTGTTACCGCCCAAACTAGCAGCCCTTGGGGGGATGCTATGGGGGTAGTATGATATGGGAAATACACTGTCACCTTAGCACAATCTCCCCTTCACTTAGGCCAACTCCTAGAGACCAAGGGGGTATTCCAATCCTTCCAACTACACACCTCAATATATGTTAGATAGACTAGTGCCTTAGTAGCCAAATACCTTAAGAATATTCAACCAAGTGTTAAGGCAATAAAACTACAATATAAAGAGGGTTAGGAGCTAATTATAAGAGTGCTGAGATCTGAAATGAATATTCTACAGCAGAAAATACAAACCAGCACTATGATTTCACCCTTTAAATGAAGAAACAAGTATCTTTTATTGAACAAGAGTGAGATCTTGTTGCATAAATGAAGAACCAATGATATACCTGAGTTCTACCTTGATTGTATGCTGTAAAAAATGACTAGCTTGCTGCTGTCCAAAGATTCCAGAATCTGATTTATGATAAAAAAACGCAGAAATTGCAGATTTTGGGTGAGGAAAAGTGCCCCAAGAGTGCCTAAAAACACTTAGCATTATGAATCTTGGGTACTTCAGCTAGGGCAATGAATAAACCTTGCAAAAACAGCCCAACAATGATAAATTGCATGTGCAAATAAATAATATCCAAGCAATTATCTCAAACTTACAAAAAATGGTGGTGAATCCCCCTAGGGTTTCAACAAAAATCTCCAAAATGAAATATAACCACAATGAACCACTTAGGAGATGAATTTCAACGTTAGAACATGTTAGATAAACTTAATCAACAATTCCAAAGTGAAATATGAACTAGGGTAGGGTTAGATTTCACCTTTTAGGGTAAAACCCTAGTTTTAGGGTTTCACCAATTTTGATTTTTATTGCTGTAATTAATTTCCAGAATTGATATAAGCCTTATATTAGCCACACGAATGTTACATAAGATAATAAAACACAATCCAAGAGGGCCTATTTGCCTCCTAGGGTTCATAAATCACCAATTTAGCGTAAAACCACAGATGAAAATGTCTAGAAAATGAAAGTAAATCGTTAGCTTTACTCTTGACAATGAAATAAATATTTCTGACAGTTTTTAATATTTTTTTGTATTATAAAGAAATAATTGAAAATTTAGGGTTTTGGTTGGTGAATGTTGGGAGTTAGGGCTTAGCGTTATCTCCACCTAGGGCTTATGGGGTCAAGAAGTACGCCCCTCTAAAAATCGCTTATCCCCGTTTATGGATTAGAACTAAAGACTAAGGCCACAAGGCTAGTAGTCTCTTGCTAATCAAGACAAACTATGATAACCAATGCCCTACAAGAAGGGTTTCCCCAAGGGAATAGCCTTCACCAACAAGATGAACAAAAGACTCGAAAATAATACTTAAAACCCTTTCCAAGGAGTATAGAACCAATCAAGACAAGAGATAAGCACTTACCAAATCATTTTAGGGAAGAAGGAAGAGATACAAACCTTAGATGTCCTCCCTCCAAGTAGTTGATAACTCCTCAATGGATCGATCTTGCTAGTTTATGTAGAATTTTGAATAATCACAATAGTTTTTAAAATTGCCAAGAAGAATAATCAAGAATGAGAGAGCTCCAATAATTGACACCGTGAAAACACCAAGTAAAGATCTTCTATTAAATGGCTCCAAGAATAATCTCCAACAATTCACAACAAAAATGAGTGAGAGGAGTGCCTTTATCTATAGATGAGGCTCTCAACTCCTCTCCACTCTTTATTCCCCAAAATTAAGCTAAGGAATAAAATAAAATGACTTTTCATTCACACAAGTTAGAGACTAAGTAAAAAAGTACAATTAAATGATCTCTTTATTCCCCAAAATTAAGCTAAGGAATAAAATAAAATGACTTGTCATCCACACAAGTCAGAGACCAAGTAAAAAAGTACAATTAAATGATGCTTTACATGTTTAAAACACTCATTAAGGGGGCGGCTTTAGCAAAATGTGCTCCAAAAATGCTCAAATAATGTCCATAAAGCCTTGAAATGTGTCTCCAAAGCTTGACTATGTCCATACCTAAGGTCAAGGCACCTCCATGAAGCATGGGAGTGACCCTCCAAGTCAAAAAATGGGCCATAAAACCCCCAATAACAAAAATGACGTCAAGCTTCTAAGAGGGTTGATTTGACTTTTTTTGTACAACGTTCCACTTGAAAAGACTTGGGAAGGGCTTAAAAAGTGGCAAGGAATAATCCTTGGCCACTCAAACTTCGACGTCCACTTAAAAGAAGGGGAGATGACCTTACCCCAAAGCCAGAATAAAACCCCAAAAGTGGACGACTACTCTAATTTGCTCAACAAGCCATCAAAAGGTGATCATAAAGTGCATCCACATCAAAGGGGTAAGTGCCAAGTGATCCCCATCAAGTGCTAAGTCACATGAGTGACCTCCACATCATCAAATTAGGCTCCAAAACGGCCCAACGTCCTCACGAAGTGCCCCCAAATGATGTCGACCCTCCTTTATTGTGTAAATTGGATTAAAAAATTGCTGAAGGAGGGGGATGTCTTGGCTTTTGACACATGGCGAGCATAAAGGATGTCCATGCGGATGAAAGTATCTTGTCCGTGCATCAAAGAGGGTCCATGTGGGTAAGGTGTGCTAAACAATAGGTGTGACACAAAGCGCAATCACCTTTTACATAGCAAGAAAAATAAGCGAATAGTTAAGGGCCCCGTATATCATGTATCCTAGTAGATCCACCTCAGAATGCCAACATACCTACCCAGGACGTAAATGCCTGACATCAGAGGGAGTTACCACCTCCAAACGGGTAGTTGGCCAAAGCAATAAAACCAAGCACCTTGAGAATGGGGACTAAAAGGACATGTCATGACTGTGCACTCGAGGGGATTTGGGTAACCTCTAACCAACACTTGTACATCAGAAACATCCCATCATGGCCACATTCAAAGAAATCATCACACTTTGGAGACATGAGAGTGGTCACGTCTAGTTAAAAAATAAAGGGTACACTGCATAGAATCTCGGGCGTAACATTGTGTTTTGATTTCTAGCTATTGTATGATTGATGCTATGGTCTGAAATTTAATTTAAGCATTAATTAAATGCAACAATTTACTTGTTTAATTGAGATCATAATGACTTTAGTCAATCTAGGCTTGGAATTTCTACATGGTACCAGAGCTATTTCTCTAATTGAGATTCTCATGGATTTGTGGCAGTGAATCAATTGTAGGGAAGAAAGACTAGCAGTTAGAGGGTTTCAAAGTTTTATTTTTAGATTTGGAGGTTTGTGCAGTAGATCTCAAAGATGGCATCAACTAGCCTCAGGTTTGAGGATAGATTGGATGGTGCCTCGAATTTCGTATCATGGGAGGTGAGGGTTACATTCTTACTAGAAGAGAATGATATTTGAGATATTGTCAAGGATGTTGTGACTCTGCCTACGAATCCGCAACAATTGGTAGCTCACAACAAGAGGGAAGTGAAGGCCTAGCGGATAATCTTGGATGCCATAAAGAATCATTTGATCCCTCATATATCTGAGAAGAAGACAACAAAGGACATGTTTGATGCCCTGGTTAGTCTCTTCCAGAGTGAGAACATAAACATGAAGATGATGTTGTGGAACAAACTTAGATCCATAGATATGACCAGATCAGACACAATCATCGGTTACCTTATGAAGGTTAGACAAGTTCGTGATCAACTTGTAGCAGTTGGGGAGAAGGTTGCAGATGCAGAGCTAGTGAACATGGCACTGAAAAGATTCCCAATTTCATGGGAACCATTTGCCATAGGTATTTGCGCTCGGGAATACCTTCCTAACTTTGAGAGGCTTTGGGATGACTGTATCTAGGAGGAGACTCAAATGGAGTCGAAGGCCAACAAGAAGGGTGGTGAGAGAACCTATCTCTATTTTATCGCTCAAATAAGGGCAGAGGTAAAGGATCCAACAAGGGTAAGGGAAAGAGCTGGGAGTCAATCTCACAACCAGGAACGAAGGACTTGAGTAAAATCAAGTGCTTCGCCTGTCATAAACATGGTCATGATGCATCACAGTGTCTAGAAAAGAAGGGTAAAGGGAAGCAACAACAGAAGCATGTAGCAACCACTCCAGAAACTTAGATGTGTTAAATTTAGAGCTGCTATTAAGTTCTTTTCAATTTACTAGAGAATAATAGCATAAGTAGGATCACTGAAATTAACACAATCACAAAGTACACATCATTTTATTCTGGGAAACCCTCATGGGGAAGAAAACCCAACAAAAACTTCCTCAATAATGGAATGCCAATACGATGCCAAGACTAAAGACCAAACCACCAAGAATAACCTAGTACTGAGCATGCGCCTCTCTTATCCTTCTTCCAATTGCAACTTCCTTCAAAACTTGCGCACTAGATGCGTTACTGAGTGAGTGAATGAATGAGGCACCATCCTCACATATTTATACTAGCTCATGGGGTGCTAGGGTTATCTCTTCACCAAGCAGGGCCAACTTTTTCCAATAGTGGTTAAAACCCCTTTAATAAACCCTAGGGGCCAACTGCTCAAATACCACCATATGAATAAAACTTGCGCACTAGATGCGTTACTGAGTGAGTGAATGAATGAGGCACCATCCTCACATATTTATACTAGCTCATGGGGTGCTAGGGTTATCTCTTCACCAAGCAGGGCCAACTTTTTCCAATAGTGGTTAAAACCCCTTTAATAAACCCTAGGGGCCAACTGCTCAAATACCACCATATGAATATGGTTTGACCAATCCACAAGAGGGGATTTGGTCTTATACAAGGCCCGACATGATCAATCCACAAAAGGGGATTTGATCTATATAATAATAACTCAATTATAATTAGAATATTCTTCGCAGTTACAATATTTCAACACTCCCCTTAACAAGAAGGGTATTCTACTGACATAACCCAATATAACATCATCAAGAGAATGAGAGGGCAACAACATCATCAACATCTGGAACATTGACTGGCATATCTACAAATCATTGGAAGTTTTTCTCATCATCAATAACATCATCGTTCACAGCATGAAGCTGGAATAACATCATCATCATCATTTGCATCAACATCAATTAGGATATTGCTAAGGCAACACCATCACCAACACCATCATTAACAACATGAGGTTAGTACAACATCATCAACAACAACACAAGGCTGAAACTGTTGATATTATGGTACCTGCGGGAGGTATTTACCTCCACGTGTAAACCTGACGAGAATAGAATACTCCGGGAAGCAAGAAGAAACCCTAATGAGTTGGCTAATAACCCTAGAAGACTTGTCGGCTCAAGAAGATAATTTATATTAGGTTATTAGCCTCCAAGAGAAGAAGTCGGCCAGAAGAAATAATAATATACTGAACAGACGAATACCTAGAATGAGAAGTCGGCCCAGGCAGTTAGCCAGAATTACTATAAATACAGGAGGCCAGTCTTCATTATGGCAGGCAGTCTCATAATTGCAGGGCAACACTTGTGCGCACTGCAGTGCCCAGTTTTGTGTGCAGGTTTGGAGGAGAGTTGCCGGTGCAGTTACTGCAGTTAGCAGTTATGTTTTGGCTTGGAATATCTCTTGGCTAGGGTTTGGAGTTTGGACTATTTGATCAGCTCTTGTTGGTGCGCTATCCTTGGGGAAAGGTGCGCTACCCTTTGTTTGGTTATCTAGCCTAGGGTTTGCTTTCAGAGTGATTCTCTGTCAAGGTTAAGGTGCTCGGAGTGTGGCTTCGACCTATGGTTGGGTGACAATAGTGATATTGTCAATGGTAAATCGAGCACATCCATTACATTCTAACAAGTTATGGGCCCACACCTCCTTCATTCAGTCTAACCGCTGGAAGGAAACATAGCTGTAAGGATAATTGAGCTCGTTGAAGAACTGCCGCTAGGGTTTCTAGCAGGAGCAGTCTGCATAGCACTGTCGCTAGGGTTACTAGCAGGTGCAGTTGCAGAAACCCTAATCCTCTCGTTGAGGCACCTTAAGTGAAGGGATTGACCTAATTTTCGGACAGATCAGTGCGCCCTAGCCTAGTGCATCTCTTGATACTCTCAGCAAGACAAGACGTCAAGTTTGAGTTTTGGTCAAATCTAGGGTTTGACCAAGTCAAAGCAGCCATGACTTATTCTATGAAGTCAGAGAACAAGTTAGATGGAGCCTCTAACTTTAGAAGCGTGGAAAACAACTATTGACCTCATCCTTGCCAAGAATAAAGTGCTGGATATCGTGAAAGGAAAGATCGTGGAACACGAGTTTGAAGAAGGAAAAGAGAAGGAACTGCAGAACGTTGCAGTTATGGAGAAGTTCAACGGCGGTGACATCAATGCCATGCGTATCATAGTGGACTCTATAAAAGACCACTTGATACCCTACATCTCCCACCTTGACTCATCAAAGAAGATGTACGATGCCCTAAGAAGAAACATTGGACAAATAATGAGTCTGAAGAATGAGCTCCGTGACATGAAGCTGAATGATGAGGACAACATAACATCATATTTTGTGAGAATCTCTCAGTTAAGAGATCAACTACGAGCTAAAGAAAAGGAAGGAGAAACACGAAGCATCAATTGCGGAAGAAAAGGAACCTACAAAGAAGACTAAGTAGGATGAAAGAGACTTCTTCTTCTAAAGGTAACAATACTCTTCTTATTTCTTGTACATATCTTGTTTGCACTGTCTCTGTACATATCTTGTATATCTATCTCTTGGAAGATAATGTGTTCCAAGAAGAACTATACCTATGGAAGAACAACAAGATAAGGATTGATATCATTAGATAATACACATGAAAGGATGAAATATGTCAAACAAATCATGTGGAAGTTATTGCAAGATAAGCCGAATCAATCATGAAGAGACGTAGAAGAAGCAAAGACAGAAAGAAGTCAACAATCAAGAGGAAATTAGAGAAATACTTATGTCGTTTTGTAGAAGACAACAAGACGGAAGCGTGGACTCTGTTAGACAAAGAGAGCCAATTATATATTGTAGAAGACAATAAGGATGCAAATGGAAGCATGGACTCTGTTAGACCGAGGGAGCCGATTATATGCACTCATACATGAAGCAAGGATTAGGAGGGAGCTAATCCTATGATCCATTGAAGATGATGAAGTATCTATCCATGGTAGATGCCATGAAAGACAGTACGTGTCCAGTTCAACCTCAGAAGAAGTCTTCTTCGAAGAGAAGCCTTAAAGTATCCCTGGTTGTCCATCCACATCCGTGATCCTATGATGAAAGAAAGAAATGGAATCTTTAGGGCATGGAATCTATAAGAAACTCCATGGACCCGAGAGCTAAAGAAGCACATCAGGAAGAACATGAAGATTCCAAGAAAGAAAGAGAAGCCAAAACAACCAGTCATTGTATTAAGAATCACAAGATTACCAACCTGATATGAACTCACTAAAAGCAATCAACTGAAAGTTGTGGTGAAGAACAGTGTATATATGTAGGCATTGCAAGATCCAGAACTAGGGGTTCTCCCAGATGGAGGGAGAAGACTATGATGATTACTTGTTCTAGTAAATCAGACATGCCTCTACATGAGTCATTATATCATCCGCAATATTCATGGGTTGGAGTTCTACATCAGATGAATGTAAAGAATGTTCTCCAGAGAAATTGAATAAAGAGTGTATGAAGAGCAACCTGAAGACTTTGAGGCATAGACCCTTGTATGCAGATGGAAGAAGATAACTTGGTAGAGAACCTCCAGTGCACAGCAGAAGCGTGGTGAAGATTCTCTATAACAGAGATATTATATCAGAAGGATTACTCAGAAGATCAGGATGATGGATTGCCAATCCATGACAAAGATCTCATGATGATAGAAGAAGTGCCACATGGATATGTTCCAGTTTGACTCTTGCCACGATATTGTGAGCTAGCAAGAGGAATCCAACAATGATATACCTTATTGACCAGAACTACATGAAGCCTTCAGAAGAAAACCGGTGTTCCAGACTGAAGTACATTTGAAATCAAGCATTACATTATCCGTGATGAAGTCCAAAAAGGAGAAAGTGGTTCTCCAATACATATCTCCACAGATGAGTAGATAAGCAGACATTTTGGTAAAAGCTTCTGTTCAAAATGAAAGAGTTTGTGTACTCAAGCTGGAGCTCGTGAAGATGACTTCCTTATTGAAAAAGGAAGAGATGACTCCCAGGTTGGGAGGGAGCACTGATGTATTATTGATTGATGGACAATCATTTTTCAGTTCGAAAAATGGTCCAGGATGAGTAGATTCTTTCTTGTTCGGAAAGTGGATTGAGATTTCTGACGGACAACGATTTCCCATTGTGGTTAACATGGGTAGTGGTCCAGATTGATGATGTACCATAAACAACGACTTCCCATTGTGGTTAACATCGGGAGTGGTCTAGGGCAGTCTCTCTTCTTGAGGGTTATTCAAGAAGACTGGCCCGCCTCGCCGGACAACGATTTCTCATTGTGGTTAACATGAGGAATGGTCCGTTTTGGAGTTTGGTATAGGACATTCTTTTCCTCTTGTGGTTAACAGAGGAAATGGTCCGGACAGTCATTCCTTAGGGTGTATTCATTCTCTCTAGTTTGCACTTTGTTTAGTGCCGGAGGAATGGCCTAGGGTGGGGAATGGTCCAGGCTCAGCAATCAGGGACATGCGTTCCTTAGGGTAGATTCATTCTCTCCAGGTTACACTTTGTTTAGTGTCGAAGGAATGGCCCAGGGTGAGGAATAGTCTAGGTTCAGAAATCAGAACAATCATTCTTCCTTGTTTGAGAAGAATAAGGCAGATAGCCCATCGTTGATGTTCTACTATGAGGGCAGATATTCTTTCAGATCTCATAGATGTGAGCGAAAGATTGGCCCAAATGATTCAGTTTATATCATAATATTGTTTCTGTGCAGGTTGATATCAGATGATTGTTATGAAGACTGTATGACAGTAGATGTATACTACTGTGGTGGATGTGTTCCACTGTTCGTGACTATACGTTACTGATCAAGTACTTGTTTGCTACTTGGTGTGGTAGTGTACCACATGATTGTAGTTATGTACTACTATGGATAGACACAATTGTGTTCTATTTTGTTTCGATTACCTTGAAAGACTATCAGCAGTTTGGTAAATGATTATCAGCCAGATAAATGATTAAAGGACAGAGATTTCCCAGATGGAAAATGGTTCAGAACATCTACTCTTCTAGGACATATGTCCAGATTAGAAGAATGGCTCTTGTATCACTCTGTGGTGTGAGTAAGTTATCCAACATCATGTCTGATTACTCAGATGGAGTATGGTTTCGAGAGATGATGCAGCTGATGACACCGATGGTGATGATGATGCTCATGATCTAGTCATGAGATAGTCTAGATGACTATGTTGATGCTACCGGGTGAATGGTATGTTTTGTGCTCAAGACCAGTACTTGTAATACCTCCCTAGCTAGGAGGGAGTGTTGATATTATGGTAGTTGCGGGAGGTATTTACCTCCACGTGTAAACCTGACGAGAATAGAATACTCTGGGAAGCAAGAAGAAACCCTAATGAGTTGGCTAATAACCCTAGAAGACTTGTCGGCTCAAGAAGATAATTTATATTAGGTTATTAGCCTCCAAGAGAAGAAGTTGGCCAGAAGAAATAATAATATACTGAACAGACAGATACCCAGAATGAGAAGTCGGCCCAAACAGTTAGCCAGAATTACTATAAATACAGGAGGCCAGTCTTCATTTTGGCAGGCAGTCTCTGAATTATAGAGCAACACTTGTGCGCACTGCAGTGCCCAGTTTTGTGCGCAGGTTTAGAGGAGAGCTGCTAGTGCAGTTGCTGCAGCTAGTAGTTATGTTTTGGCTTGGAATATCTCTTGGCTAGGGTTTGGACTATCTAATCAGCTCTTGTTGGTGCGCTATCCTTGGGGAAAGGTGCACTACCCTTTGTTTGGCTATCTAGCCTAGGGTTTGCTTCCAGAGTGATTCTCTGTCAAGGTTAAGGTGCTTGGAGGGTGGCTTCGGCCTATGGTTGGGTGACAATAGTGATATTGTTAATGGTAAAACGAACACATCTATTACATTCTAACAGAAACAACATCATCAACAACACGAGGTCGATACAACATCATCAACAACAACACGAGGCTGATACAACAACATCATCAACACGAGGCTGAGATAACAACATCATCATCATATGGAAACAAAATGAGGCATGTGTAACAACAATATTTTGTGGTACTCTAACCGATCGTCCTTACGGACCTTTGGGATTTGCCCAGGAATCATAAGATTCCCTAGGATATAAAATCCTAACGGAGCTACCACATGGTACTCTGACAGACTGTCCTTACTGGACCTTCAGGATCTGCCCAGAAATCAAAAGATTCCCTAGGATATAAAATCCTAACGGAGCTACCACTGTTGACCATAGCTGGCATATACATGCACAGGTACTCTGACAGACCGTCCTTGCCGGACCTTCGGGATCTGTCCAGGGATGATCAGTCCCCTATGATATAAAATCCTAACTGAGCTACCCGCTGTTGGTGAGGATACCATAGTATCATCAACATCACTCCCCCTTTCGAGGGAGGTCCTTTTGGACTATACCAAGCTTGTCTCGAAAGTATTCAAACTTTACACGAGACAGATGCTTGGTCAACACATTTGCAACCTGCTCATTTGTGCCAACATATTGGAGCTTTACAGCTCTTCTCTGCACCATATCACGAATGTAGTGATACCGGATTTCTATGTGCTTCGACTTATTATGGAACACTGGGTTCTTCGTCATCTTTATGCAACTTTGGATATCACATAGAATCACGGTGGCTTCCATCTCTAGATCGAATAGACCTGTCAACAACTTCCGAAGCCAACTGGCGGAACATGTTGCAATGTATTCCGCTTCTGCTGTGCTGAGAGCAATACTGGATTGCTTTCTACTCTGCCATGAAGTCATGGCTGAAACCAGACTGAAACAACATCCTTAAGTGCTCTTTCTATTAGAAACACTTCCAGCCCAATCTGAATCAGTATAACCAAACAGTCTGAAGTCCTGATCTCCAGTATAACAGAGACCATAATCCAACGTACCCTTAAGGTATCTCATCACATGCTTTGCAGCTACAAGGTGAACTCGTCTGGGCTCTACCAGATACTGACTCAAGGTGTTCACAACAAAGCAGTATCTGGCTTGGTATTCGTCAGATACATCAAGGAACCAATAATCTGTCTGTACAGAGTAGCATCAACCAACTTTGATGAAGTATCAACCAGGAGCTTCAACTTTGTTTCCATGGGTGTGTTCATGGATTTACATTCCAACATGTCAAATCTTTTCAGAATTTCAATTGCATACTTCCCTTGGTTAAGGAAGATCTTCCCTGGGCTTTGCCAAAGTTCAAGACGTAAGAAATAATGCATCAGGCCTAGGTCTTTCATCTTAAATTCTGCAGCAAGCTTCTTCTTACAATCTGTGATGAGCTTTTCTTCTCCCGTCAAGAATAAATCATCTACATATAGTAGCAATATCACTGGCTCATCATTCATAACCTTGAAGTAAAGGTTAGAATCAACTTTACTCTTCGTAAAGCCCAAGCTCGTTAGGAAACTATCAATTTTGCCATACCAAGCTCTAGGAGCTTGCTTCAATCCATACAAAGCTTTCTTCAACCTGAAGACATGAGTCTTTCTATATTCAACTTCAAACCCTTGTGGTTGTTCTATATACACTTCTTCAATAACACCATTTAAGAAGGTTGTTTTCACATCCATCTGGTGTAACTTCCACTTCATCTTGGCTGCAAGAGCTATGATAGTTCTGATAGAAGTGTATCTGGCTACAAGAGCAAACGTCTCTTCATAATCAATGCCTTCCTTTTGAGAAAAGCCACGAGCTACAAATCTTGCTTTATTCTTTTCAATACTTCTGTCTGTAGCATGTTTTATCTTGTATATCCATTTGGAAGATACCACATCTTTGTTCTTTGGTCTGGGAACTATTTCCCATACATCATTCTTTATAATGGACTGGTATTCTTCCGTCATGGCATCCACCCATTCTTTCTTCTAAATGGCTTCTTCAAAGCAAGTAGGTTCTTTTTCTATGAGATCACACATCAAGGCCATATAACTGGAGAATGGCTTGGGTTTCTTGCTTTGTCTCATTGTTCCCTCTAGGGCACCATACTTCTCTCCATCTTGAATAAGTTCTCTCGCCCAAGCTGGCTTTCTCTTGTGAGAGTCGTCATCTGGGGAGGTTTTTGAGATTCTATCATATCATTATCTTCTGGAATCTCATCTTCAGGAGTAACTGTAACTTCCTTCACTGGTTCTGCAACTCTGGGAGCTACAGGTTCTTCTTCATATACTTCTTCAAGCTGGCATTTCCTTGATCTTTTAAGTGTTGCATCTTCATCAAAGGTTACATCTCTGCTGATCTCAATATGATGGTAACCTGGTATGTAAATTCTGAAGGGCTTAGAGACCTCAAAATATCCAACAAATATTCCCTTTTTTCCTGAAGGGTCCAACTTAGTTCTTCTTTCTTTCGGAATGTGTACAAGCATTGGATAACCAAATATTTTTAGATGGCTTACTTTTGGCTTCTTTCCAGTGAACATTTCTTTGAGGGTTTTGAATCCAAGTGCACTATGGGATAATCTGTTGTGGACATAAACTGCTGTTCTTGCTGCTTCAACCCATAAGTGCATTGGAAGATCTGGATCGTGGATCATACTCTTCAATGCTTCCATTATTGTTCTATTCTTTCTTTCTGCTACACCATTTTGTTGAGGATTTTAGAGGGAGTGGTGAGCTCCCTCTTAACCCCGACATCTCTGCAAACTCATTTGAGGTGTATTCTCCTCCATTATTTGACCTGAGTATCTTGATCTTTCTTTTGAAGAGATTTTCTATCAAGGCTTTGAATTCCTTGAACTTTCAGAGTACTTCATCTTTTGGTTTCAAGAAATAAACCCCAGTCTTGCGAGAATAATCATCAATAAATGACACATAGTATACATACCCACTTAGAGAGGTTGATGGCATTGGACCACATACATCTGAGTGGATGAGCTCCAAGATTCTTTTTGCTTTACTGTTGCTCTTTGGGAAAGGATTCTTTATGTTCTTTCCTTGTGCACATCCCTTGCATACACCTTCATGATCAACCTTGAATTTTGGTAGACCTGTAACTACCTTGCTTACATATGGTAAGGCTTTGTAGTTGATGTGAGCTAGTCTTCTATGCCAAAGTTCACAGGGACTCTCAGTGGAGTGAGTCAAGGTTGCATCTGAGTGACCTTTTAACTTATACAAACCACCTTCTTCTGTTCCAACAACAATTGCATCTTCTATGGCTTTTCCTTTAGGCCACATTCGAACTTCACCATCTATGAATGCAACTCTGAAACCTTTCTTATCTAGCGCTGAGATAGAAAGTAAGTTCTTTGTCAAACCCGGTACATAAAGTACATCCTTCATTCTCATCGGAGTCCCTGAATGAAGTTTATAGGTTGATTCTCCCATTCCTTTGATAGGATACTGATAATCATCTCCAAGTGAAACTTTCCGGGGAAAGTCCTTTTCTGTAAGGCTAGAGAGAATGTCTGTCTGGCCTGTCATGTGCTTAGAAGCACCACTATCTATGAGCCAACTATCCTCTCTAGGTATCACAGATCTTGAGAGGGCGGAAAACAAAACATAATCTTCAATTTCTTCTTTAGTCACCTTCTTGGGTGGCTCATCATCTCGGTTGGCTACTCTTGCTTCTTCTTGAACACATTCTTCCCATAGACTGTCAAATTGGAGTTTCTCCTTTCTTTCACAAATTGTTTGGATGAAGGCATCCCAAGGTCTTGTGAGACCATTAAGAGTTGTCATTATGAGTTCATCTTCATCTAAGTTGTCTCCAATTGCTTCTAGCTATTCCTTGAATTGAAAAACCCTAGAGAAATAGTCACGAACTATTTCTCCTTTCTGCATCTTTGTATTCTTGAGTTGGGTTCTCAGATTCGTCTTCCGGTTGATGTTCTTTCCTTCATACATTCTGGTTAGGGCATCAAACATCCCTTTTGGAGTATTCTTGGAAGACACTTGAGGGATCAAGTGATCCTTAATAGAGTCTGCAATTATCCTTTTGGCCCTAACCATATCCTTCTTGTACTTTGCTTTGGCTGCATCTTCTTTGGGTTCTGGTACATTTTCTTTTATGAATTTTGCAAGGTCATTCTCTTCAAGAATGAGTCCAATTCTGTATTTCCAGGCATGCAAGTTTTCCACACCTTCTAACATATCAACAAGCTTGGTGCTTGCAGACATCTTGACTTGGAGCTGGGAAAATGACCAAAAAATGAAAGTGCTCAGAAAATGAATCTGAACTTACTAGGAGATGTGCTAGGCTGAGGTGAGTAGGCTGGAGCTGTCTGTTTTCAAAATTTTCAAGTTTTACCCCTTGAAACTTGTCCTGCGCAAATCTGGATTGGTACTTCTAGTATTGGTTCTAGTTTCTTCTTGATTTTGTAGTACTAGTCAAAAATAGGGTTTGACTTTCCAGAGGCTCTGGCCACTGAAAAGGTGCGCTCAAGCTGCCAAATGATGCGCTAGGGTAGGGTGCACTTCCCTAGATGGTTTTTAGTCAGAAATTCCCTTCCAATAGAAGGCCCTAATTTTCTTGTACGACAACAATGACGTTTTTGGATACCCAGTGAAAGGTGCTCTATTCAGTAAAGCTCTAATACCATGTTAAATTTAAAGCTACTATTAAGTTCTTTTCAATTTAGTAGAGAATAATAGCATAAGTAGGATCTTTGAAAGAAACACAATCACAAAGTACACAACATTTTATCCTGGGAAACCCTCATGGGGGAGAAAACCCAGCAAAAACTTCCTCAATAATAGAATGCCAATACAATGCCAAGACTAAAGACCAAACCACCAAGAATAACCTAGTACTGAGCATGCGCCTCTCTTCTCCTTCTTCCAACTGCAACTTGCTTCAAAACTTGCGCACTAGATGAGTGACTGAATGAGGCGCCATCCTCACTTATTTATACTAGCTGAGGGGGCGCTAGGGTTATGTCTTTTCACCAAGCAGGGCTGACTTCTTCCAATAGTGGTTAAAACCACTTTAATAAACCCTAAGGGACGACTTCTTAAATACCACCATATGAATATGGTTTGACCAATCCGTAAGAGGGGATTTGGTCTTATACAAGACCCGACATGATCAATCCACAAAAGGGGATTTGATCTATATAATAATAACTCAATTATAATTAGAATATTCTTCGTAGTTACAATATTTCAACAAGTTGAATGAGTTCGCTGCCAAGTTTAAGAAGGATTTCTCGTTGGTATCTTTCCTTTCTACTAGCATGATTCCAAGGAATGCATGGTATGTGGACAGTGGGGCATCTCAACAGATGACATCAGACCAACAATTGTTTTCTAGTCTTAAGAAGCAAGACTTAGGAGTACAGGTTAGGCTTGGGGATGATGCCAAGTACCCAGGTACTATTCCCTTCCTGCTCAAGTTTGGTAATTCTTTAGATTTTGACAATGTATTGTTTGTACCTTGTATCAGGAAGAACTTGCTTTTAGTTTTGGCTATATGGAGGATAAGGGCTTTGTAGTGGAGTTCAAGAACCAACAAGTCCTCGTCATATGGAAGGAATCTAGCCCAAATACAACTCAGGTAATAGGGGTTAGAGAAGGCAATTTGTATAGGTTGCAGGGTGAACCTGTTCAACCTTGGTGCATATTAGTGACAACTTGTGTGAGTTATGGTGCAAGAGGATGGGGCACCTGCATTACTGGGTGTTGCCTATTCCAAGGGAGATAGTCACAAGTCTTCCATAGTTCAGTATTGAGTCACGAGTTGTATGTAGAGGGTGCACGCTTGGAAAACATGCCAAGTTTGCTTTCCCAAGCAATGAGTATAAGTTTAAGGGGATTCTAGACCTAGTACATTGGGATGTTTGTGCATGTATGTCAATAGCGCCAATAACATGAAGCTTGTATTATGTTTCCTTCATTGATGATTAGTATCGCAAGACTTGGATCTAGTTCTTAAATACAAAGGATGAGGTCTTTAGTAGGTTTTAAGGGATCAAAGCTCTAGTTGAAAACCAGAAAGGAAAGAAGATTAAAGTCTAGAGATTGGATAATGGGGTAAAGTATACCTCCAAGGAGTTCGAGGGTTTTTGCAAGGAAGTAGGAATCAAGATGGAGCTAACAATTCTGTATAACCCTCAACAAAATAGGGTTGCAGAGTGGAAGATTGGATCCATCATAGGGGTTGCGAAGCCCATGATACATTATCGAGACTTGTCGATGTTTCTTTGGGCAGAGGCATGTAACACAATGTTGACGCTTAAAAACACAACGATGAATGCTATGCTCGCAAATGATTGCCAAGCTTTATTATTTATTTCTATTAATAAAACACTAGTAGGTGGGACACCTTGTTATACTCATTCGAATATGGTGGATAAGCAACGCTTATATATTTTCCCTGTCTATGTCATGGTAGCAACATTGTTCTCTACAGTTCATTTTGCTTCTGGTCATGTTTAAACTATTATGGTAATATGTGTTGGTTGGATGATTAAAACATGGCACTAAGTGGCTTTGATGACCTCTCATAAAATATGATAATGCTGCCTTGTGGATGAAAGAATTATAATTCAATTTTGGTTTTGATATTGTATTATTCATGGCAAGAATTTGGGTGATCTCAACCCTTGATACTATGGTTATGTGCATTTTATGAGTTGCACATTGGGTTGTGTTTCTAGCAAGTGGTCATTTGAAGAAGTTTAATATTACCAAGGGGTGGCGCACTTTGCAAAAGTGATATGGCAATTTTGGGTTTTTGGTTGATTAATGGTTTAGTGCTATGGTGAGTTGGCTAGTAGGCTTGGCTCGTACTAAGGATTGAATGAAGTCTGAAGGGATAAGCGACGTGCATTTACAACATGTCACTCAAACTCCCCTCGAGCCCATCACCCTAGTCATTCTTGCATTGTTTTGGCTTTGGTAGTTGCTGTTACTCCGCCTTGCTCGGTTGTGGAGGAAGTATACAGTCTTGTTTTTTTCCTCGCGCAGACTTTTCCAGGTATGGGTTTTCTTACTTTTCCATCCATGAGAGTTACTTTGCCCTTTGAATCAAATTTTGGCTCTGGTTGCTCGTGGTCTGTGTGATTGTCTAGCTATTATGATGTTTTGAACTGTGTATTTGTGGTTGTATCCTTGGTTTCTTATGGTGGTTGTTCTAGACTGTTGGCTTTTTAAAAAAATTGTTTGCGGTGTTCTTGCTGTGGGTAATCCTTCGCATGGAATTGTTGAATAAAGATTGCAGTGGAGCCTGTTTTGCCATGGCTCTGTATTTGGGTTGGCCTCTCTGTTGAAATTGGTTATCACAGTCTACCAAATCTCTGGGCTTTGCGAACACCCCACCTATGAAGTGACATTACTGGTCTCTGTGGATAGTGTACACACGCCATATTTCGACCCTGTGGGTTTTAATGTTAATTGATGAAAGATTTAAATAGTTCGTGCCTTGTCTTGGCGAAGCCCCGAGCTGTTAGCTTGCTTGCTATGCTCTCACTGACACCATTGCTTGGTAAATGTTATATGGTAAGGGCATTGCTACCCAGAAGTTGACGAGAGCACTATTCGTGCTTTTTGGTTGGGCATGGGTTTATATTTGGTTGCTTGTTACGCAATTTTGTTAGAAGGGGTTGGCTTCATTTGTTTTTCTGTTGGAAGGTGCAGTCTGTTGTTTTGAAACCCATACAACCGAGGGAAATGTTGCATGTTTTCTTTCCCGTGGTAATTTATGTTAGGGAACCTACGGAATAAGTTGTCTGTGCCATTCAAATGCCAAGCTCTTTGGTCGAACTGCCTGTTGTCTCTACCTAAATATTACATCGAGATTGTATTTACTCCAGTTTGAGGTTGATGGGAGCACTGTGCGTGCTCGGTTACTTGGGCACGATTTTGTTGGGTTCCTTGTTTGGTAATTCTGGAAGAGATTTGTACCCACTCAATTATTTGAAGCTTATGATCAAAGTATTGAATGTTACTTTGGGTTCAATCATTGTGTTGATTGCATAAAAGTGACACCTGTGTTCGAAATGTTTGAGGCCCGAATATGAGTTATAACGTCTAGATTGGTTGCGTACAGTGGTTAAATAAATGATGGATAAGAGTTGATTGTCAACACTTTGCGTACTCTTGTTGGTTTTAAAAGATTAGGTATTGAAGTTTATATTATGGTCATGGCTCAAAGGCTATTGTGGTTTCTTATAGCGATTACAATGTTGTTCGTTATGACTGTCATATAATATAATGTGGATACAATGGCTACTTTGATTAAATAATTCTGGGCATATAGATTATTGTGTAAAATAATTTGGAAACCAACAAGCAAATTTGTCAAAGAAAATACCAGTTTGGATTATGGTTTTGAAAAAGGAACATTGTTAAACTTTGAAGTTCTGGACAAAGATTTGTTTTGGTTGCATTTAAGGTAGCATGTTATGATTTTGTTTCACTTGAACAATATCCATATTGATTCCCTATCATTCTATCATTTTTCGCTAATTACATTCCCGTCATAATCCCGATTTCACTTATTGCATCCCTGTTCTGTGAAATAAATTTAAAAGGAAAAGTCTGTGTAGAAGTGACGAAAGAGATAACATAGCAAGGGTTGGTGACTGATATTTTGATATTTTATTACACAATTAAATTGTTTGATTAATTGTTGAACAATATTCATATATTGATCCCCTATCATTATACCGCTTTTCGCTAATTACAATCCCTCCATATTTCCCACAAACCCTATCACCCCCTGTTCACTTGGCAATTAATGAATGGTTTGTTATGGATGGATTTGCATGTATCTCATGTCAATTTTTGAGCCAATTTTTGATTCATGTAAGCAGAGTGTCATGTATGGTTTATTAAGAGGTTCATTATTGACGAACTGCTGCTACAGGATGAACTTTTTCAGTAGGGGCAACAATGGCCGAAATAACAAAGGCAGGGGAAATTGGAACTGAGGCCATAGGAGGATTAGATTTTCTATCCATTTTGATGCTGATCCTCAAGAATTGAACCAACTGTTCCAAGTCGGGTTCTTTAATTGGGTTGGCCATGTAATAATGCCTCCTCGACCAGAAAGACCTCCTTTTTGTTATAATATAAGGGATGTGCTCGTTTTATCATCGACAATATCATTATTGTCACCCAACCATAGGCCGAAGCCACTCTCCGAGCACCTTAACCTTGACAGAGAATCACTCCGGAAGCAAACCCTAGGCTAGATAGCCAAACAAAGGGTAGCGCACCTTTCCCCAAGGATACCGCACCAAACAAGAGCTGATCAGATAGTCCAAACCATAACCAAGAGATAGTCCAAGCCAAAACGTAATCTGCTAGCTGCAACGACAACTCTCCTCCAAAATTGCGCACAAACTGGGCAACTGCAGTGCACACAAGTGTTGCTCTGCAATTTTGAGAATGCCTGCCAGAATGAAGACTGGCCTCCTGTATTTATACTAATTCTGGCTAACTGCTTGGGCCAACTTCTCATTCTGGGTGTCTATTTACTTAGTATATAATATTTCTTCTAGCCGACTTCTTCACTTGTAGGCTAATAACCTAATACCAATTATCCTCTTGAGCCGACTTGTCTTCTAGGGTTATTAGCCAACTCATTTGGGTTTCTTCTTGCTTCCCGGAATATTCTATCCTTGTCAGGTTTACACGTGGAGGTAAATACCTCCCGCAGCTACCATAATATCAACACTCCCTCCTAGCTAGGGAGGTATTACAGGTAATGGTCTTGAGCACAAACATACCATTCACCTAGTAGCATCAACATAGTTGTATAGACTATCTCATGACTAGATCATGAGCACCATCATCACCATCAGTGTCATCAACTGCATCATCTCTCGAAACCATACTCCATATAAGTAATTAGACATGATGCTGGATAAGTCACTCACTCCACAGAGTGACACAAGAGCCATTCTTCTAATCCAAACATATGTCCTAGAAGAATAAATGTCCTGAACCATTTTCCGTTGATCATCCATCTAGCTGATAATCATTTCCAACACTGCTGATAGTCTTCAAGGCAATAGGAACAATATCATTCAATAGAACACAACTGTGTCTATCCATAGTAGTACACAACTATAATCCAGTGGTACACTACCACACCAAGTAGCACACAACTACAATCCAGTGGTACACTACCACACCAAGTAGCACAGAGGTACTTGATCAATGACGTATAGTCACAAACAATGGAACACATCCACCACAGTAGTATACATCTACTGTCTAGGGACATACAGTCTTCATAACAATCATCTGATATCAACCTGCACAGAAACAATGTTATGATATAAACTGAATGATCTGGGCCATTCTTCCACTCACATTTGTGAGATTTGGAAGAACATCTGCCCTCTGAAGGTAAAACATCAATGATGAGCTATCTGGACTATTCTTCTCAAGCAAGGAAGAATAACTGTCTTGATTTCTGAGCCTGGACCATTCCCCACCTTGGGCCATTCCTCCGACACTAGATAAAGTGTAACCTGAAGAGAATGAGTCTGCCCTAAGGAATGTCTGTCCTTGATTGCTGAACCTGGACCATTCCCCACCCTGGGCCATTCCTCCGACACTAAACAAAGTGCAACCTGGAGAGAATGAATCTGCCCTAAGGAATGACTTTCCGGACCATTTCCTAAGGAAATGATTGTCCTGCACCAACCTCCAAAACGGACCATTCCCCATGTTAACCACAATGGGAAATCGCTGTCCAGCGAGGCGGGCCAGTCTTCTTGAGTAACCCTCAAGAAGAGAGACTTCCCTAGACCATTCCCCATGTTAACCACAATGGGAAATCGATGTCTATGGTACATCAACAATCCATTGAACAATTTTCATTATGAAAATGACCGTTCGATCTCGACCATTTTCCGAACTGGAAAATGGCTGTCCGTCAGAAATCTCAAAGCACTTTCCGAATTGGAAAGGAACTGTTTATCTTGGACCATTTTTGAACTGAAAAATGACTGTCCATCAATCAATAACACATCAGTGCTCCCTCCCAACTTGGGAGTCATCTCTTCTTTTTTCAAAAAGGAAGTCGTCTCCACGAGCTCCAGCTTGACTACACAAACTCTTTCATCTTCGACAGAATCTTTACGAAAATGTCTGCTTATTTGCTCATCTGTGGAGATATGTATTAGAGAACCACTTTCTCCTTTCTGGACTTCATCACGGATAATGTAATGCTTGATTTCAAATGTACTTTGGTCTTGAACACTGGTTTTCTCTGAAGGCTTCATATAGTTCTGATCAATAAAGTATATCATTGTTGGATTCCTCTTTGGTTCCTGCTCGCTCACAGCATCGTGGCAAGGGTCAAACTAGAACATATCCATGTGGCACTTCTTCTGTCATCATGAGATCTTTGTCAAGGATTGGCAATCCATCATCCTGATCTTCTGAGTAATCATTCTAATACAATATCTCTGTTATAGAAAATCTTCACGACGCTTCTGCTATGCATTGGAGGTTTTCCACCAAGTTGTCTTCTTCCATCTGCATACAAGGGTCTCTTTCTCATATGCCTCAAAGCCTTGAGGTTGCTCTTCATACGCTCTTTGTTCAATTGCTCTGGAGAACAGTCTTTGCATTCATCTGATGTAGAATTCCAACCCATGGATATTGCGGATGATATAATGAATCATGTAGAGGTATGTCTGGTTTACTGGAACAAGTAATCATCATAGTCTTCTTCCTCCATCTGGGAGAACCTCTGGTTCTGGATCTTGCAATGATTGCATTCATATACATTGTTCTTCATCACAACTTTCAGTTGCTTTGCTAGATTGCTTTTAGTGAGTTCATATCAGGCTGGTAATCTTGTGATTCTCGATACAATGACTGGTTGTTCTGGCTTCTCTTTCTTCCTTGGAATCTTCATGTTCTTCCTCATGTTTTTCTTTAGCTCTTGGGTCCATGGATTTTCTTATAGATTCCATGCCCTAAAGATTCCACTTCTTCCTTTCATCATAGGATCACGGATGTGGATGGACAACCAGGGATACTTTAAGGCTTCTCTTCGAAGAAAACTTCTTCTAAGGTCGAACTGAACCTGTATTGCCTTTCATGGCTGCTACCATGGATATATACTTCATCATCGTCAATGGATCATAGGATTAGCTCCCTCCTAATACTTGCTTCATGTATGAGTGCATGTTTTTCTTTTGGAAATATATAATCGACTCCCTCCATCTAATAGAGTCCATGCTTCCGCTTGCATCCTTATTGTCTTTTTGCAAAGTGTCATAAGTCTTTCTCCAATTTTCTCTTGATTGCTGACTTCTTTCTGTCTTTGCTTCTTCTAAGTTTCTTCAAGATTAATTCTGATTTCGGCTTATCTTGTAATAGCTTCCACATGATTTGTTTGATGTATTTCATCCTTTCATGTGTATTATCTGACTTGTATAATGATAGCAATCCTTATCTTGTTGTTTTTCCATAGGTATAGTTTTTCTTGGAACATATTAACTTTTAAGAGATAGATATACAAGATATGTACAGAGACTATGCAAACAAGATATATACAAGAACTAAGAAGAGTATTGTTACCTTGTCTTTAGAAGAAGAAGTATGTTTTATCCTGCTTGGTCTTCTTTGTAGGTTCCATTTCTTCGGCAACTGATGCTTTGTGTGTCCCCTTCCTTTTCTTTCGCTTGGGACAATGATTCTTGTAGTGACCATACTTTCGACAGTTGAAGCATCGTGTTTCTGACATGTCTTTCTCTTGATTTGGCTTCTTCCTTGAACCAAACTTCCTTTTGTTCCTGAAATTCTTGAATCTTGTTGTAAAGGCTTGATCATCGTACTTCTTTTGGGGTTTCTCTTTTGCACTGATCCTTGATTCTTCTTGAGCA
>JASDQU011404705.1:54437-82048 GCA_032191745.1 Picea mariana
GGGTCAACTATGTTAAAGGGTGGTTTATTACAAAAGTTTACAAGTTACAATTTACAAGAAAGAATAACTCAATAAAAGAATAACATGTACATTTACTTACAAGATTTACAATTGAAAGAATGCTAGATTACAACAACAATCTAACCAAGTATTTGTTCAATGTGTGCAGGATATAGAAGATCAAAGCACCAAGTCACATCACCATTTGCATAAGATTATCATCAATACACTACTTCATCAACAAGATTACAAAGGAGAGTTAAGTACAATTATTATGAAGATATTGAAGACAATCTACACTCTTTACTATTAAGCCCACCAAGTATTATTAGATTTGGCCAAGGGTTTAATAATTAGGCTTTTCTTAAAGATTTATAAATTTTATTAGTTTTCACCAAAGCCTCCTCCTCCTGTTGCCAAATAATTGCCGGGTGCTCAAGATAGGAAGGCAATGAGGCCCACCCTAGCTTCCACGGTCAGCCCTGACAGTAAGAGTACTTCCCGAAGAGGACACCCACCTGGAGTGTCACGGGACAGTCCCCTGCCACTACCCTATGTTGTTTTCCTCAAACCCGTTTTAGATGGTGGAGATGGTGGTCTAAGGTACCCTAAAATAGTCTATTAAGTATATATAACAGTTAGGTAGACTTTTAGGTGATTTAAAGAGTGTTTTGAGAGTTTTAAAGTGCTTTTAAAGTGCAAAATAATGAGATGGCCGAAACTGAACTTGCTCAAAAATTGTGTTGCTTAAGCTTTAACCATGAAATATATCAACACATAAGAAGCAAAGTAAAGAGATAGCTGAAAAGAAATTGAGATTTATCACATGCACATCAACATTAGTTTGATTAGAGACAATAGATCCAATGGCAAGAACAACTTGCCTTAAGAGATGAAGAAAGAAAATTTAAGTGTGTTTGCCAAGTTAACCATTCAACAAGTTACAAGCCCAAGACGTGGCTCCCAATAGATATCAAGCAATGAACCAAATAACCACTTTATATGTTAAGCACTTTAAGAGATATTAAGCATGAAAGTAAGATATGTGCTTAAGAGAGATTAAGAGCTTGGATGAAATAAACTAAGCAAGATCAAAAGAAATTATTAAGTGTGTTGCCCAATGGGCTTAAGATATGAGACTAGATCTAAAATATAAGCATTTAAGACATTAAACCATTTAGATCAATTACATCACATGAAAGATAAAGCATTAACACTTAGCTCTACCTCTTTGGGGGGTTCCTTTCCCAAATAGGTAGGTTATTAGTTATCTTGTCTTAGTTAGTTTGAGCGTTCTTGGATCTTATTATTAGGACAAACTTAGCAAGATATGAGCAAGAAAGAAAGTAAACTAAACAACAAACTAAACTACAAGCTAATCTACAAACAACCAAGCAAATACCCACTCAAGGTTGAGAAGGTGCCCTCACCTTCTAAACCTTGCGGCAAAGCTAGTTAAAAACTCAAAAAATTGAAGGGAAAAAACTAGATCTACCCACGTCCTACCTACCCACAAGCTTGAAGAAGAGGGGAGGCCGTACCACTTCCCCTCTTACACCTCAAGCTTGAACAAGCAAACAAAAACAAGGAAAAAGTGCACTTCTAGTCTAAGAAAAGACAAGAGAAGGTTAGAGATAGCTACCAAACTCCCCCAAGGGGTCTTGTAGTGTTGCATGAAACAAGAAAGAAGGTTAGAGATCGCTACCAAACTCCCCCAAGGGGTCTTGTAGTGTTCAATTTAAATCATACATCAAGATCTATAGACTAATAAGCATACACTTTACTAAGCCTACTTAGATAACACTTTACCTAAGATCTAGTGTTGCATGAAACAAGAAAGAACATTAAACAATATTACTTCCATTACATAAGAATGACAAGCATACACATTACCCTTCTTGTTGTTCTCTAAAGCTTCCAAATATTATTACAAAAGAGATAGATCTTGGAGAGGAATACTCCAAAACCTACGAGCTAGAATGAAATGAGAATGAATGAAATGACAAGAGAGAGAGAGAGAGAGAGAGAGAGAGAGAGAGAGAGTAGCATAACAATAGCTCAAGATATGGTGAGTTGGGGAGGAGAAAAGGGATCTATTTATACTTGGAGAGGCAAACCTACCTCTCTTGGATCTAAGCTAAGTGTCCACCACCAAGAAAATGAGTAGATCTCAAGGCTAGGGCACACCATCTAGGGTTTGAAAGTTAGATCTAGGGTGTAGAAAAATGTAGGAGGTGTTGGGATCAAACAAAGAGGTGTGGGAGGCCTTGGGATTGATGCCAAGGAAGGTGAGAGGTCACAAATAATTTTTAAAAAATCATTTGTGGATTTTCTAGAAAAGTGGGGCGTAAATCCTCTTGGAGGGGGCAAAAAAAGGGTGAAAATGAAATAATGGAGGGGGATTAATGAGAAAAAAGGAGTGGAATCACCCTAGGAGGTGATGTAGGGGTTGAAGGGAGTCATAACTCATGAGAGGGGGCCCCAAATAAGTTACAACAACCTCCACCAAGGAAAAACGTCAATCCCCCTAGGGGGCCGTGATTTTTGAGTGTAGAAGGTGGGTAAGGGGTTAGAATAGATTGGAAAAGGTTGGGAGGGTAAGGTTATGCTTAGGGGGTCTCTTTCTAACTTTTATTCCATTATTTTACATCCTCTAAACTCATTATTACAATTTTACATTTTTGCCATGTTTGGACTTTAGCAATTAAAATTGCTGTTTTAGACTGACTGACACTCTGGGTGGACTAACCAATGGCTAAAGTTGTCCGACCGAGCTGAAACTTGGTCCATGGATGTAGGGGGTGCTATTCCATTTCTTTTGAGCACAAATACCCCTATCAAAAGTCCAAGGATCCAGTTTTTACAATTATTGCTCAAAAATAATTAATTAATTAAATAATTAAACCTCCAAACTTAGGAAAATTTAATTAAAAATTAATTAATTAAAAAAAAAACTAATCTAGACTCGACGGAATTCCGTGAAACATTCTAAGATGTCTTGCATGGTCATTTACAATGAATTTCCTATATAGTTACCAAAACATAAGCCCACTAGAACGTCGTTCACCACTTTGGAGGACATATGTACAGTGTGAGGGAAAAACTCAAGGGAAATCAGAAAGGCTGAAAAGCCCACTGATAACCTGAGGATAAAAATCCCTCAGTGAAAGGAACTCTCCCAGTGAACCGATGCTAAGGTAACTGACCTAGACATGACTCATGCAGACCTATTACATTATTAACCCACGCAGGGGTGTGGAAATTCCAAGTACAAAAATAAGTGCTGGGCCAAACAAAGCCCTGTAGAACCAAAAGTCTTCGACAACATGGGCATCTGATGATGCATCTCTTCATGGTACATGAGTTGACCACTGGTGCTAAATGGGCGGTCAACACCTTCCTTGAGGAAGACAATTGTTAGGAGGGATGTAAAGTTTGAGGAGGACGGAGCCTTGAGGAAGGCTCATGATACTGGTGTAGCAATAGTAGGGGATCAAGAGCTAGCGATTTAGAAGATTGAGGATACACAACTTACAGGTGCAAGTGCAGGTGCAGGTACAGGTGCAGGCACGAATGTTTAGATTGCAGATCAAGATGAATGAGAGGCTACTCTAGTGCAAGACACTCCTACTACAAGGAGGAAGATTAGATGGGAAGAGCAGACCTTGAAAGAGGTACACGAGTATGTGGGTGCTCCTAGGACTTCTATCAGGGAGAGCAGAGCATCACAAAGATTTTCTAGTTACATGGCTCTGATGAGCGAGCTATTGGAGGCTGAGCCTTCTAGCTATAAGGAGGCATCATAGCAGTAGGTCTGGAGAGATGCCATTGTGGAAGAGTATGCTTCCATCATGAATAATGATGTATGGGAGGTTGTGCCTCGACCATAGGGGAAATCAATGATTGGCTCTGGATGGATCTACGAGATCAAGCACGCTGTGGATGACAATGTGGAGAAGTTCAAGGCCTGGTTCATGGCTACGGGGTTCTCTTAGAAGAAGGGAATCGACTATGATTAGACATTCGCCCTAGTGGCGAAATACACTTCGTTCAGGGCCGTGATCTCGATTGCAGTAGAGATGGGGTGGAAGATCCAATAGATGGACGTGAAGACGACCTTCGTTAATGGCATCATTGAGGAGGAGGTGTAAACCAAGAAGCCAGAGGGTTTTGAGGTGTAAGGGGAGAGATTCCCATGTTTCCAGGTTGAAGGGAGCCTTGTGTGGGCTCAAGCAGGCTCCCAGGGCATGGTACTTATAGATAGACAACTACTTGCAGAGATGGGATTCACCAAGAGTGAGGCGGACTCTAACCTCTACTACATCATAGTTGGAGGCGAGCCACTCATTCTTGTGTTGTATGTGGACGACTTGTTTCTCACAGGTTCAGGGAGGCTCATTGCAGAGTGTAAGAGGGATCTTTCTTTGGAGTATGAGATGAAAGATTTGGGGTTGATGCACTACTTTCTAGGGTTAGAGGTGTGGCAACGAGATGGTTAAACATTCCTTGGACATGGGAAGTATGCTGTGGAGATTCTGAGGAGAGTCGGTATGCAGGACTTTAGGCCTATGTTTACGCCCATGGTGACCAACTAGAAGAAGATTGATGCTTCTAGAACAGAGGCAATGGACCCTACACTTTACAGGCAATTGATTGACTCTTTGATGTATCTGGTCAACAATAGACCAAATATATGATTTGCAGTTAACACACTCAGTCAGTTCATGGTTGAGCCGAGGAGAGTACACTGGATGACAACAAAGCATGTTCTGAGATATTTGTGTGGCATGGTCGAGTATGGGTTGAGTTACATCTAGGGAGATGGGGTGAAGCTGATAGGCTTTACAGATGTAGATTGGGCAAGCAACACGGTGGACAGGAAGAGTACATCAGGATGTTGTTTCAACTTGGGATCGAGAGTTGTTTCCTGGTTCAATAGGAAGTAGAAGTCAGTGGCATTGAGCTCAGTTGAGGCCATTTGGCTTTGAAAGTTGATCATGGGTCTGTTTGGCCAGGAGTTGGATGCTACTGTCATTCACTATTACAATCAGAGCTGCATCAAGCTCTCTGAGAATCCAATGTTTCATGACAGGTCCAAACACATAGAGATCCGGTTTCACTTCATCAGGTACTGTGTGCAAAAAGGCATAGTGAAGCTACAATATGTGCCTAGACGTGAATAGGTTGCAAACATTCTCACGAAGGCCTTGATGAAAGACAATTTTGTCTTATTCAAGGACAAGTTGGGGGTGGTGCAGAACACCTTCCTCGCTAAGAGAGAGTGTTAATTTTGTAGCTTAGAAGGTGTCTAAGGATTGGCCTAGCTATCCAGGCATGCTTAAGGACATCAATTAAAATATCCAGATGAACTTTTTTAATTTATTGTAAGTTTTAACTTAGGAAAAGAACAAAAAATGATTTTTATTGACTTTTCACTCAGATTTCCTAAGTTCAACTTTTTGGAAATTAATAATTCACTTAAAGTGAATTTCTGGAGGCTTCTAGAAGACTCTTGGAAAAGTGAGTTAGAGTGATAAAAGGAGGCTGAGGGTAAGGACATAACACATTGTGTGTTGAGCTGAAGAGTGAGGGCACTGGCTGAGGAAGAGGAGGTCAATTCTGCAGTGAGAGGAAGGGCGACTTAGTGGCAGAAAGAGGGCTGAGTGCAGGCTATTCCAGCAGAAAGAGGCCGTACAGAAGGAAGAAGAGGGTTGTACAGGCCGTACCAGTAGGCCGTACACCAGCAAGAGCAGGGTCAAATTCTCCAGGCCGTACAGCAGCCAAACAGGCCAAAATTTTTGGGCCATTTTGAAGCAAGGAGAGGCCGAAATTTCTGGGCACACTGGACAGAATTTTTGCTTGGCCATACAGCACATTCTGGCTGGGCCGTACAGCTACAAAAATTGGGAAAATTGCTGTAAGAATTTTCTGTTGTATTTGCTGCTGTAAATTAATTCCTCTGAAGCCAATAAATCCCCTCCTTTGCAGGTTTTCCCCACACTGGGGTTTCCAGGGTATTTCTGGTGTCTTTACCTTTTATGTGCTTGGTTTCTGGTTGCTTCTGCTGTGCATTTTAAGTTAATACCTCAGCTGTAAATTTTCTGCATAATTTTCTGAAGTTATATCAGCAGTAAATAATTTCTGGGTAGACAAATTATTGGCTTTAAATTTCTGTTTCTGAGTTTTATGAAATTAACACATGCAATGAGTTTAGGATGTCAGGTGTGAATCTTTTTTCATGTAGTAACTTTAGAGAGCATTAAATTATGTTGGAAGTCAAAGTATGCCTCACTTGTTGGCTTCAGATTAGAGTATTTACAGTTTAATAGAGGATGACACTGATCAACTTAGATGCTGTCATGCAGGGAAAACTATGACTGCGAGGTGGTTTGCTTTACTGCAGATGTTGGGCAAGTATGCAAATGAGCTTTGCATCTGTATCCTAGTATTTGTTGCTATAACACATTAATAATTATGATTATGTATTGTCTGAATACTTTTCTGTATATTTCTTCTAGAGAATTGCCTTTGCCAATCTTAAAGTCTTATAATCTTACCCTTCAATATTATGCTCTTAAATCTACTCTTGTGGAAGAAAACTACATTTGTAGAGAAAAACATTAATGATTCTCAAGTTGTCAAGAACTTTGCTCTGCGGTTCTCCTTTTTTCAGCATTATTAATTGTTCCCGTTACTGATATTCATAACCTGACATTCATCTCCTTTCCCGCACTAACAGCCGTCAAGAGTTGCAACACTTCCATGTCAGTGGACATACTATTTCAACATTGAGCAAATGATCTACTTACAGTCTGTTCCTGAGGATAATCAATACAAATCTGTCTTATTAATTACCAGAATTTATTTATGATCAAAGAGCTTAAAAAAATTCTCCTGATGAACTCAAAATCCACTGTCTATAGCGGTAGATCTATAATTTTGAACATATGCATTCAAACATTCAATCTTTGCAGTTTTAAGTAGTCAATCAATCTCCAAACCTTGTGAAGTGGCATGTAGATGAGAAGCTCCTACTGGTTCTATTTACCTATCAAAATGGATAGACTTTCACTTTTTCTCTAGAAGGCCTCCTAAATAATCTAGCTTTCATATCCAGGTTTTACATCCATGAATGGTTCAGTTTCCCACTAAAGGCATTTTGTTTAGTGTAAACCGAATTCTTCTAAGAATAACTGTCTTAAAAACCAATCTAGCACATTTGAGTAATGTTTTTGCTAAATTGTGGAGAAGCAAGTAACCTTATCTTATCCTTATGAAATCTTTAAATACTGGAGTTTGTTGACCATTCCTAGATACTGTCACCTTCACTGCCACACATGTTGCCAGTCTTGGGAAGTTCAAAATTTTTATCGTACCAAGAAAGGATCCTTATATTTAGTGATGAGCTTTTTGCATTTCGACTATCCAATGACAGCTTATTGTATGGAGCCTTGTGTATAATTTGTGATGAATTCTTCTATTATCGTTTAGGACGAAAACCTTGAATGAGCTTCAAAGAAATTTTTACTAGATATATTGCTTATAATTATAAATTATTAAATGATAGAGTTCCTCCACAAGATAAGTCATGTGCTCATCAAATGCCAAATTTGTTCCTCAAGCAAGGAAGTGAATAATGACAAGATATCAAACTTTTGAACCTTGTTTGTGATGTTCATTTCCACTCATAGAAGAGTTTGTTGCGTTGATCAAGTCTTCACTAAAGCCTAACCTCCTTTTCTTTTGGGGCTTCCCTTACCTTGATTTAGCCTTTCATCTTTTGTCATCAAGGGCAGCCATAGATGCCTTGTTACTTTGTTTTGTCATCATGTTCATCCATAGATGTCCTGTTACTTTATCCTTGCTCGAGAAGTCAGCATTCAGATTTACGTTTCTCCTAATTTTTTTTTTGTAAATAAATTTGGATCCTTATATTAATGCCAACTATAAGCTTACAAAAATTCCTGCATCCTGTCTGCGTACACAAAAATGTTTGCAGCTGAAGGTAGAACTGCTAGTGACAGAATTATATAGACAGCGCGACGCCCCCACCAGGGTCAGAGCGGTTCTCGGCAAATGCTTCGGGACCAATCAGCGGTCCATGATCCTCTCATGATCAACAGTTGGGATCAACTCGCGAACTTGGACTTTGCGGGTTCTCCCCTCATCCTTTCCCAGCCTGTGAGCTTAGTGGGCGCTAGCCCCTCCCCTTCCGAGCGCTTCGGGACTTTGCTTTTTGCGAAGTTGAAAGAACGCTAAACTCTGTTCTTCTAAAACCTGAACCCCGACTCTTCGCTTTCCAGAACCTTCTCAAGTCGGGACTTCGCAAATATGGGACTTTGCAAATCGGGATTTTGCAAATCGGGACTTCGCAAGTCAGGACTTCGCAAATTCGGGACTTTGGAAGTCAACACGCCCCAATCTTCCAAAACCCGAACCCCAACTCTCCGCTGGCCTGATCAATGGTCTAGAAATCTTTGTAATCCAACGGTTCTGAACTTCCCTTCGCGAATCGGGGCTTCGCATTTCGGGATTTTGAAAATTGATTCTTCCCGAGCTCCCAAAACCCGAACCCTGACTCGTCGCTACCGGATCCAACGTTCCTGGGCTCCCCTTCACGAGTTGGGACTTCGTGACTTTCGATCTTCTGCGTCGTGATCCAACGGCTACGGTCGCCCTCTCTCCTGAGTTTTTGATCATTTATGACTTAGAAGATTTCTAAGTATTCAAGGTGACACCCCGTCCGGGTAAGGGTTGTCCAACTGGGCAAGCTCCTTGCAATGGAGCCACAGGTGTGAGCTTTGGGACTGCCTGGAATCGTGGAGAATGATTTGCTGCGTGGATTCAACCCCTGCATTGGCCAGTCTGTCCGCAACTTTGTTTGCACTTCGCCGAATGTGTGAGGGGATTAGAGTTAGAGAGGGTCTGAGAAGTGCCTGGAAGCTGTATAGGGGGCCAAGGAGGCGCCAATTGGGGGTTATTTTCCTTGGATCTCTTCCATTTAGGAATTTTGTTGCCAAGTCTATTATGATTTTAGAATCTCCTTCAATGATCAAACAGGTGAGGTTTTGATCCAGAGCCATTTTCACTCCTCTGATAAGACCGCAAATTTCTGCTGAATTATTGGTGTCACATCTTAGATTTTCTGCAATGAGGCTATGAATTTGGCCCAAGCTGTTTCTTATGACCGCTCCATAGCCTGAGTGTCCTGGATTGCCTTTTGAAGCGCGATCAAAGTTGACTTTATGGAAGCTCGGGGGGGGGGAAGCCACTTAGAGGGACTGAGGGATTTTTAATTTAGGGGGGCTGCTGAGGAGGGGTGGAGTGTGAAAATGAGAATCCCCAAGAGATGAGGAGCAAGAGCTCACTTGGATCATTAGGGAAGTCTTCCTAGGTCCACAATTGTAGCTGAAGAGTTTCCTGGAGATGCAAGAGGATTGTGTTCCAGAGGAGGGTGGGAGGAGAGGGCTGGGAGTGAAAGATTCTTCTGTTCCTCTCTTTCCATAGTTGCCAAACTATGAAGCCTGGTAAGAGTTGCCAGGTTCTATTCAGGATGGGACTTTTGAAGGAACCAGAACCCTAATCCCTGATTGTTCTTATGATGCTGTTTTTAACTCGTTTGGTTCTTCTCATGAGCTGAGTGGCTTGGTTCCAGATGTCCTCACTGAGTGGACAGTTGTTTAGGAGGTGCTCCATGGTTTCTGCCTGGAGATGGCAGAGATGACAAATCGAGGGGCCAATGAAACCTTGTTTTTGAAGATTGTCCCAGGTTGAGATCTTGTTCTGTAGTAGAAGCCAGAGGAATGTAGAGATTTTGGGCTAGAGTTTTGATTTCCATATTGTTGTCCAGATGTTGTCCTTTTGAAGATTTTGGAATTTCTCCTGTAGAGTGTACCCCTCTTTGAGAGTGAAGCTCCCATGAGGTGTGTATCGCCATCTGAGAAAGTCTTGGTTTGTGCTTTTCCAGATTCGCCTTTGGGAAGTTTCTTGTTTCCAGTGCTGCAGGTCACAGTCCATTGCCACTTGGAGTTCCTGATGGGTTGATTTCTTGCTTTGCCAGGGAGAGTTACTGGGGCTATCTGTCCACAAATCTGCTAGTTTGAGAGTGGCGAGATCTTGAATGTGATTTGCATAGGATTGTAGATTCTCTTCCAATTGTAGGGGTGGCATTTGCTGCCAGGAATCCGTCCAGAATAGGGCATTCTAGTCGTTGCGAACTTCCCAGAAAGCATGTTCCTGTATGAGTGGCCGATTTTTCCAGGCCGCGTTCCAGATGTTGGAGCCTTGAATTTTCTCCTGCATTCTTATAAGATGGCTTTGATGCATATTTGCATTTTCAGAGTTTGGCCCAGATCTCTGTTGGATTTTTGAGCCATCTCCACCAAATTCTTTCTCCCATGGTGCTATTTAATTTTCCAGGGTCCCGGAGGCCCAATCCACCTGAAGATTTGGGATTGCAGACCTTGTCCCAACTGACTAGGGCCCATTTTTTGTTCGGGTTATGTCCATGCCATAGAAAGTTTCTTTGCAGTTTCCTTATTTTCTTTATGATAGAATGGCGGGCAGCTAGGGCTGAGAAGAGGTAAGCAGGGATGGCTTGAAGGACTGACTTTAAGAGAACGATTCTGGCTGGAAGTTTGAGGGAATGAAAGGTCCAATTGCTAAGACGGTTGGAAATGGAGAGTAAGAGAGAGTCCCAGGAGATGTTTCTAGCTGCTGAGTCAGAAAGAGGGAGTCCCAGGTAGCGAGAAGGCAGAGTGCAGACAGGGGTATTCAGAAGTTGAGAAAGGTGTTGTTGGATTGCTTCAGGAGTATTAAAAAAGAAGAGCTGCGACTTGGCCAGATTAAAGATGGTCCCGAAGGCTTCGCTGAAATCAGAGAGGATGGAACTTAGTTTATTTGCTTCTTGCGCGGTGGGAGTGTTCATTAGCAGCGTGTCATCGACAAATTGGTTGTGGGAGGTTGCCGGTTGTAACCCATGAAGAGGGAGGCCTTGGAGGGATCCCTTTTGAATTGAAGCCTTGATACAACGTCCTAGGCCCTCAGCCATTATGACAAATAGAAAAGGGGAGAGAGGGTCACCTTGCCTTATTCCTATTGTGGGGGAGAAGGGTTGAGAGGGGAATCCACTGACGAGGATTGAGAAAAAGGTTGAGGAAATGAGGGGTCTGTAATTAGTGTGTGTCCCCGCAGGGAGAAAGGTTAGTTCAAAGGTCTGTAGTTATGGGGAAATACATATATATAAAGAGGCGTTATACGTATGCTCTGTCTATTGAAGCTCCTTCGCTTCCTCCATCATTAGTCAGTAGATTTACCAAAAACAGAGGTTGCATTTTCACCAGTCTCCGTTAAGTAAATCCTTTAGAGATCCAATCCTTGTTGAAACCAAAAGCCAATAGAAGAGCTTTCATGTTCTACCAACTTAATTTGTCAAAAGCTTTTGAAAGGTCAAGTTTTAGAAGCATACCTGGAGTACGGGTGCTTTTGAGCGAGTGAATGATTTCATGGACAAGTATGACGCTATCCATTATTTGCCTTCCTTCGACGTATCCTGATTGCTCCTTGGAAATGAGGAAGGGGAGTATTGGCTTGAGTCTTAGAGCTATGACCTTGGAGATGATTTTATAGATCACATTGCAAAGTGCTATGGGTCTGAAATTCTTCGGGTTTGTTACTCTTTCTTCTTTGGGTATTCGGGTGAGGAAAGTGGCATTTAGTGCTGGAAGAACTTTGCCTGAGCTGCGTGATTCCTTCACCAACTGCCACACTTCATCCCTTAGCATTGGCCAACAGGAGTGGAAGAAGTCTGTGGTGAAGCCAACTGGGCCTGGAGCCTTGCCTATGGGTAGATCCTGAATAGCTTGATCCACTTCTGCTTGCGTTATTAGTGTCATGAGAGCCTCATTCTGTACTTGGGTGATAATAGTTGGGATATTTTGGGTCACCCACTCAATTGCTGAGGTGCAGTCCACCTTTGGTTCTGAGAGGAGATCTTTGTAGAAGTATGACAACTTGTGCGATATTTCCTGATGAGTTAACAAGGTGTTTCCTTGTGGGTCTTCTAGCTTCGTAATGCAATTGATGAGGCGTCTGTGGATCATGGACCGATGGAAGAATTTGGTGTTTTCTCTCCCTCGTTGAGCCATTGAACCCGAGAGTTCTGTCTCCACAGGATTTCTTCCTGCTTTTATCTTTCTTCCAGTTGCCTTTTGATTTCATTCTCCTCCTGCTGCTGAGTGATTATGTGTCCTGAGTGAATGATTTGCCCCTGAAGGTCGTCTAGTTTTTGTTCCAGCAATTTCCTTTCCTGGAAGATGTTCCCGAAGACTTCTTTGTTCCATTTGCGCACTTGTTGTTTAAAGTATTTGAGATTTTGCTGGAAGCAATACATTTTTGTATCCCTCTGTATTTCCGCTGTGCTCCACTAGTGACGGGCTAGCTCCTAGAAGTCTGGATGGGTGAGCCAAAATTTTTCAAATTTGAAGGGTTTTAACTTGGGGGTGGCGATAGTGTCAACACATAGCTAAATCGACCAGTTGTCCGAGTCTGCCTTTGGGAGGATGTTGGAATCTACTAGGGTGCCTTCTAAAAGGAGAGTTTCCGAAATGAGAAAGCGATCTAGCCTGTAGGCTATTTGTTGGTGACCTGATCTTTTGTTGGTCCAGGTGTAGGTACCATTTCCATTCTCTATGTCTACCAGTATGAGGTTCTCTATGAGTTCTTCGAATTTTGCGTTGTCCTGCTCCAAGCGTTTTTTCCCCCCTCTTTTCTCCTCCAGCGTGAGAATCATGTTGAAGTCGCTCCCTATTATCCATTGTTTTCCCTCGGCAAGAGAACCTAGGTAAGCCAGGCTCTGAAGAAAGAGGTCTTTCTCTTAGCTGTTTTGCAATCCATAAGCGTTTCTGATCATTCCCTCCTTGTCCAAACCTATGGCTCTGTAGTGCGTTGTGATGGTGTTTGGAGTGGAGAAGCCTTGATCTAGGATGACTGTAGCAGGATTCCATAGGATGGCCAGGCCTCCTCAAGCCCCCTTCGAGTTCGTTTGATAGGAGTCGCAGTTGCGCCAACATTTTTTGAGGATATCTTCTGCAGTTTTCCCTGCACATTTTGTCTCTTGGATCGGGAGTATGTCAGGGTCTTCCATTTTGATGAAATTTCGGAGAGTCGTTTGCTTGGATCTTCCATTTAGGCCTTTGATATTCCAGGTGAGGATCTTCATGGTTAATAGTTTGGTGGGTGGGAGAAGGAGCTCTCTGAGAGCCTGTGAATCTATCCCGAGTTGATCATATAGTTTCCCGCCTCCTTTATTAGCTGGTGAGCCAATTTTCTGCCCTGTCGCTTGTTTTCTTTTGGGTGTCTTCTTAGATCTAGGTTTGGGTTTATGCTGATCCCCCACCTGGATGTAGCCCCTGCTGATGAATCCATAAATACCTTGTGAACTTTCCTGAGTTGGTCCTCTGTTAAGGTTTGGAGATCCTTCTTGTTGAGTGCCTCTTCTAGCATGTCTAGGTCGATTTCTGCTAGGTCCTGCTCATCCATTTCCATGACTGTGTCTTCTTCTCTTTCTGGTTCTTTTCTTGAGGCTGGGTGAGTCTGTGGGTCTGCTTGGTTTGCTGGGGTCTGATGCCCTTGTGACGAATGATCTTCTTTGTGCTTGCTGAGATCTTTCCCCACATTCTTGTGGGGGTTTACCACCTCTTCTGCCTCTGGAAGGCAGTTACGGGCTTCAAATGAGTTGTTATTTGGGTTCTTTTTTCCATTGATGGTTGTGGGCTTCTTCTGAGCTTGTCTTCTTCGATTTTGAACCTGGGTGAAACCTTCCTTTGGTTTCTCTTCAGCTTCCTTCTTGAGGGGGGCATTTAGAGGGCAATCTCTGAAAAGGTGCCCATGTTCATGGCATTTTCTACATCTGAAAGGGATGTGTTCATAGTCTATGGTTTGGGCCCATTCCTTGTCTTGGTATTCTAGGGTAACTGTGCCTGGTAGAGCTTTGGAGATGTTCATATAGACACATATCCTTGTGTAAGAGGTGTATTTTCTCTGTTTGGTGGCTTCGAAAGATTTGATGTATTTGCCCAAGGTGTTACCTATGCCCATTAAAATTTCCTCTAACCAAAACTCTTGAGGTAGGGAGTAGAGGCGGATCCATACCGGTGCATAGGTGAAGTTTTCCTTTTATGGGCAGAAGCAATCTGTCCAGAATCACAGATAAAGGCCAATAGAGTTGTAGAAATACGGTCCTCCTTCAAAGGTCCAGTCCTTGTCCTCCAGGTTGTAGAATATTACTATAAAGAATCCTTTGGATCTTAGTTGGAGCTCATAGTCTCCCTTGGGGTTCCACCACGCTTTGATCCAATGAGCTAGGTCCTTTTCTGAGGGCCAGAGACCTAGGAATTTGCCGATGAGGGCATGGTCCCTCATGAACTGCGTGTGCTCCCCTATCCTGGTGGTTTTGATAACGTACCTGGGTGCAATCGGGGCTTGGGGGATACATTTGCCGATGAGGGCATGGTCCCTCATGAACTGCGTGTGCTCCCCTATCCTGGTGGTTTTGATAACGTACCTGGGTGCAATCGGGGCTTGGGGGATACATTTGCCGAGTATCCAGACTCGAGCTGCTTTTGGATGCGAGGACTCTGCATCAATATTCGATTCCTTGCTGTCGTCCATTTCTTCTTGCAGGTATTTTCTCGCATGTGCAAAGGCGGCTCAAAGGACAGACGACGCACTCGGGAGTTCTCCGGGTCGTTTGCTGCGGCGTTACGGTAAGAGGGGGCTTTCACCCCCCCTTCTGTTCCCATTTTGCTGTGGCGAACAGAGCCGTGGAGCAGAAGCGATCAACGCGTATAGAGGAGGTCATAAGTGGTCAGGGTAGGAGGGACTCTGGAGCATGAAAATCCTAAATCTTGCAGAGCTCTCAGTACGGGGAGGAGTACTTTTCCGTGTTTCTCCTAATTAAACGAGCTTTACTTTCAGTATTTTTGTGCATTTGTGTCATAATGCTCCTAAGTTGGAAAAGCTATCAGTATCCACAGTTATGAAATTGCTTTCATTACTCTTGCTTATTCGTAGATAATACAAACCCATTTTTTTTTCTTTTGTTCTTGGTGCCTTGCCTTGGCCGTCGTGCTCAATTTCTCACTATTTAGGTTGCAAAATTTGATTTATCTTGTCAAAAATCTATAATATTAGAACATTTGTGAGTTGAGTTACATGTGATGAAAGCTCCCATCTATTTTTTCATATAGTCACATTACCTAGGTGAACATCTGATTGTCCGTTGAATTGTGAACATATCCCAAGTCAACCCTCATTGATTTTCGTGTCCATTTCCTGTCTTCTTTTTCAATTTGAATGGATATCCATCTGATTTTGTCTTTTGCCTATTAGTTTTCTACATGAGTGAAATAACAGTTTGGAGCGCTGAGACTTAAAATAAAGTTTTATTGAGTCAAGAGCTATGTTTTCTTTTGCACTTTGGCTTGGGCATCACTTTGCTTTTGAGAATAGTACTGTTAATAACTTAATTATCTTCTAATTAATGTTTTAAAACATTTTATATAGTTTATGTTCAATATGATGCATACTTATTTACTGATGGTCTATTTTTATGGGCTATAGAAGTATGTACTGGAACACATTTACAGAAGAAAATTTATTATTTGGTTCATAAATTACATATTGACAGTGATGTATATTTTGTTTGGTGATCACAATACTGTGCTATAATAAAGAATTCTGAAGCAGAATATGTATGGAAAATAGGAAGCATATTTTTTTATTTTAATGTGAGGAGCTACAGTGGTATAGCTTAGCTTAAAAATAAGTTGGCATATATATAATATGATTTTCATTTATATGGACATTTTGTTTCTTGAAGGGCGTGGGAGAACTGGAAGGTTTGGAGGCAAAAGCTAAAGCAAGTGGTGCAAGCCAATTGGTCATTAAAGATTTGAAAGAGGAATTTGTAAAAGAATATGTCTTTCCATGTTTACGGGCTGGTGCCGTTTATGAGAGGAAGTATTTGCTAGGGACATCAATGGCCCGTCCTGTCATTGCAAAGGTCAGCTTTTATTTGCAAGTGTTCTTGAGTTGAAATCTATCTTGTATTAAATGTTATGGGCCATAGGATTTCTGCTTGCAAATATTATTACTTTGCATAATCAGCTTGTTAGCTGATTTTTTTCTTGATGTCGGTACAAAATTTGTGAATGGTAACGTGTGAAAGATATGCAATTTGCTATTTCAATATATTGATATTCGAAGCATATATGGAACTCTTTTTAGAATACTTGTAAATGGTAGTATTGCAATCGCATTATTGTGACTTGGTTTTGCACTTCTTCATTGACAAGTCTGCTATGAATAATGTTTGTTATCTTTTTTGGATTAATACTACGTTGGCATTGACATAGCTAAGTCCACGTGGTATCATGTCAACATTGACTATTTTCAATGATCCAACAGTACTACACAAGTTGACTTGATTGCACTGAGAGTAGTGAGGTGCATCTACAACCCAGTATGATAGAGATGTCATGTTTGTCATGTGGGTAACGCTTACACGTTGGCTTCAAAAAAAGTATATTGCTTATAACAAATAATAGTAATACTATGTATTAGCCAAATATATGTATGCCTAATATAAAAACTACTATATAGAGAGATAAAAAGAGAGATGCGAGATTTATACACAAATTGAAATACTATATATATGATATTTATATAGAAATATTGTTACTCTCTTCATCACTTGATCGATCTGTAGTTAAGATGGATCTTTTAGCCAAATCAACAATTAAGTTTGGCTCAGTAAATCTAACAGCCTTGTTGAAGTCAACTTGATTTGGCTTGATGAATTAGTAGTTCCATGAAGGACAACTTTGAAAAGTTAATTCAATAACTTGGTCAATTGTGATTCAACTTGGTGACGTAGCAACTTTGCTATGCATGCCAATAATCAACTTCTACTTGGCAACTTCAACAACTGTTTTTGAGATTGAATTTGATTTGATATGTTGTTCCAATTGCATTACCCAATCTAACTATGATTTGACTTAGTGACAAGTTGACAACAATAGTTTCTACTTAGGTCAATGTTTGAGTCGGATATGTGACTTGTGTAAGATGCATAAATTGATTTTGAAGCAACATCCGTATGCACAAGTCGATTCCCTTCCAAAGTTTACTATATTAACCTGATGTTGACAAGGAAATCAAGTTGACACAATACCTTCGTCAACTTGGACTTGACTAATTGAAGGACATTGACTTGACGAGGCAACATCGATAGTGCTTGTGAGTAAGATAAGATAAGATAAGGTAATTTTATTAATATCCAACAAATGACCACAAAGTTGGTCAATGGGACTACTAAGCAGTGTTACAAACATCGTGTTGGCGAAAATGACGTCGAGAGTCCAAAAATGAAAGAATCGACAACATTGGGGAAAATGTCGGAAAATGTTGTAAGAATGAAAAAAATACAAAAATATTCATTTATTTTCAAGTTTTTAAATATCTAAAGCATCAACAACATCAAATAAATGCATTTCCACATAAATATGAAAAGAGAACTGATATATAAGGTGTATAAGATGTCTAGTAAACTCAAATACATCACGGATCAACACTGAATCATGTCCTGAGTCTAAAGCCTCAAAATATCATAAAAAAATATAATAAGTGACAAATGTATCTCATCATCATGAGTCATCTACAATGAAATCAGATAAAAAAACTAATGATTCCTTTTGCCCCTTTTACGGGAAAAAGGTGATGGCTCTAGAAATGGCTTTTCCTTTAGAGAAAGAAGGCCCTGGGGCTGGCATTGGACTTTGACTTCCTGTAGAAGAAGCAAGAGCTAGACTCTGGGGTCCTCTACTGGTGCTATTGCCAAGTACAACTCCTTCTGTCGGAGTCCATGAAGATGGTAGATGACTCTGCTCTGTAACATCCTCCTCCTCTGCTACCTCTCTCTCCTCTACCTCCTCCTCTATTCAATTAGGCATCGATTCCAAGATAGGCCTCTCAGACTCAACCCTCCATGCAACAGTGGTGTCAACCCCATCCAACGAAACAATGTCCACATCAGGTGTTTTCTTAATCTGCCTCACCCACAATTGGAGATTATAGTAGACATAAACCATGTCATTGAGGTGTTGGGATTCCAACCTGTATGAGGGTCATAAATTATAAATTAATAATAATATTATAATACATAATCTAGACTCTAGAGGGTGACAGTGCATAAAATAATAAATTGTAATTTATAATAAAAATTTAATTTGAAAATTTGTACCCTGTTGCGCTTCTTGGTGTGTATTTTCTCAAACGCACTCTAGTTGCGCTCGCATCTTGAAGAGCTACATGTTTTTGGCTAAGCACCCGAATGGCAAATTTTTGTAGATTGGGTACTCTACCACCATAGCTTGTCCAACAAGCATTTACAACAAATAAAAGAAACATAAGAAAAGACATTGAAATTTGAAAGTTAAAAGTTGAAACAAAGTAAGAAGTTAGAACTAAGAACTAAGAACTAAGAAGAGACATTGAAATTTGAAATTTAATGAAGCTTACCTAGCATTTTAGTTTTCCTATCAGTTATAGCCATTTGAAAGCCAAAAGTCCCACCAAACATCCTATATATTTCCATTTCTTTGAAAGTCTCCACACGTTCTTCATGACTTAGCACCATCCTCTCAAGACATGTGAGGAATTCATCCATAACCTCAACATCAAATCTAAAACCACATGAGTAAGAGAATGCGAGATTGAGGTAGATCCCTGCAACATGAATCGACCGATGAAGTGTATTGTTCCATCCTTCATCAATCACTCCCCATATCTGTAGTCGTTTCTCAAATCCATCATCTCCCTTGTCATCATAATAGGCACATATTGCTTCTTTGTCCCTATCCATGGCCTCATACAAGTAGCCCATTGCATGCTTGTCTCCATCAACCAACCGAAGAAACTTTACCAAAGGTTCGCTAATGGCAACCACCTTCTCCACTCCCACCCATAAGCTCTCTTGGTATGACACTAGCCTGCATATGGCCTCCCCCTCCGGTTTACGACTAAATGATAAATTATGCCGCTCATCTGAAAGGAACATCATCTTCATGTCCCACATACACGCCAAGAGAGATCGAAGAGATATGAAGCTAGTGGCAAAGCGCGTGATTGCAGGACTCACCAACTCCCTGTTATTTGTGAATCTTCTCATCAAGATAACTACAAATGCATGATTTTATATGAATTTTGTGATGCTCCTAGCTGATTCAACAATGTCCCTGATATAAGGAATTTTTCCCATATCCTCTAAAATCAAATCTATACAATGTGTAGCACAAGGAGTCCAAAACAAGGTAGGATACCTCTGCATAAGCATCCTACCTACAACAACATAGTTAGCAGTGTTGTCCATTATGATTTGGACAACATGTTGTAGACCCACCTCCCGAATGAACTCGTCCAACAAGTCACATAATAATGATGCATCTTTAACACATGCAAATTATTGTCCCCCCGGGACAATTAACCAGGAAGTTAAGAAGTGTCCCGCCCTTCTGGTCCATCCAACCATCTAACATCATGGTGCATCCAATGATTTCTCATGATGCCTTAAGCTTCTCCAATCTACTAGCACGATCGAGCTTTTGATTCTGAAGGATAGGGCCTAGGCCCTCTCAACTCCTCACAGGTAAGGGGCCTTGTACCCTGGGCTAACAATAGCAACTGCATCAAACATTGGTTGATAGAATGGGTTGTTCTTGGCAATGTTAAAAGGAATGTCACTCCATAAGAAACACTTACACACTAGCTTATCAACCTCTTCCTTCTCCTTTATTTTTACCATTGACCTGATAGAAGGTTGTGCATCAGTTGTGGTTCTAGGAACAAAAAACGATCAGGTAGAAGGTGGAATTGGAGCAACTGCGGTCGAAGAAATAGTTTCAGTTCTAGTTCCTCCCTCCTCAGATATTCCACCTCCTCCCCTCCAAATTAAGCTCTCATATCTTCCCCGTGCTCTTTGGCTATACCCATATCATCAAGAGTTTTGTTGGCAATACGCATGATTTCTTGTGTTGAATTTGGGTAAATACTCACTTCACGTCTCGGAGTTTTTGCAAGGTGGTATTTCAGCCGGCTGATTCCCCCCACCATTCTCATCCTACACAACTTGGAATACAATATTTGTCTATTAATCCCCCCTCCGGTTCACCATATTCCCACATAGACTCCAATTTTCAATCTTCAAGTGATCAAACCTAGGGCAGAAAAACAATGAAAAAAAAATTAAAATCACCATTTAACTTTTTAAAAATCAAGATTCAAGATAATACAATTTACAAGTAATACAAAATGGGGGAAAACTGATAAATTTGCAACAACAAAAAAAACCTATCATAAATTTGCAAAAAAAAAGTTGGAAATCAATCCACTCTCCAAAATAAATTGATGGTAGTTAATTAAAACAACCCCTCCCTAGCAAGATGAGGGAAACCTAGACAAAATTAAAAACAAACCAAAAAAGGGTGTAGATTCTTTCCCATACTTGCAAATGCACCCTTGGTTGAGGGAAATCAATCCCAACTCCACAATGAACAAGTGAAGGTAGAAGAAATCCCACTCCTTCTCGTCTTGGATGAAGGCAAAATTGCCTCTTGCTCCTTTGCTCTCCAAATCCCAAAATTTGTTTGCAAAATGAGACTAAAGAACCCAAAAATCACTTTTAAAATGCCACTTTCCATGGGCTCTGCAACATTTACCATAGACTTGCGATATTATCGCAGGAAGAAAATGTTGCGATTTTTTCCGGTGATAATATCGCTGACCCTGAATTTGGCAATAATATCACAATGTTGGTAACATTGCTACTAAGTACAATGGTGTTGATACAAAGTAGGAGTACCAAAAGGTCTCCTATATAAAGAACAAGAAGTGAAGCATGAGATCTATGCTAAAACATGGAAAACCTTCCACTTCAAGTGCAAGCAGCCATAATGGGAGGGAGATGTATTGAGGGAAAGGATCCAGGTACTAGATCATGGTCCACTAGCTCAATCTCTCCTAACATTTGAGGTCGAATGTTGAAAAATCCAGATAGAATGGTGTCCCGAGGAAGAGCTTGGGGAAGATCTGGACCACCTACTGTGTTGTTGTCTGGAAGAAGCACCCCACCATTGATGTCTAGGTGATCTCGTGTGCCTATTGGTAAGGGATCTGGTTTGGTTATGTCTCTGGGCAAGGGGGTTTGTCAGAGGCAATGCTACTATCAATTTGTCTCTTGGTGCCCTTAGCTGATGGGAACATTGTAAGAAGGAAGTAATCTGTTGAGTGGGGTGGGTTGACCAGGATCTTTCTTTCGAGAACTTAGAGGTGTTCGCTAGGTTCTACCTTTCAAGTTCCATAGATATATGTTCGCACACTTCTACCACTAAACTATATCCTCCACGATCTGATTGTAACATACGGATCAATCTTTTGTCCAATGGATAGGAAGATGAGGAGTTATCAACCTCTATTGAAAGTTTCTATCAATTATTACCTCGTTTTCAAACTTAAACTTTTTAATTACTTCCATGGTCATGCCTCATGGCATGACAACACCCGTACTATTGAAATGGTTCGTCGATAGACAGGTTCCCACCAGTGCTCCTTCCAGTGGCACTATAATCCCTATTCCTACATCTCTATACCCTCTCTAGTCTATCTACATCCCAGGGGATTCATATGCTCTATGGACGAAGCGAAAGGTATAGTGTTGGTTGGAGCAAGCCGCCCTATTCTATCACCAAACATAATAGGGAGAAGCTCACCCGAAACTAGAGCTAAAGACCAGTAATCCGTTGAGTGGGATCTGGTCTGGGAGAAGACTGGAGAATGTGGTCACAAAGTCTGAGGGCCTCCTGCATGTAAAGGGTTAGACATCTCTGGTTTGAGTATCGGAAGAAATGGGATAAGGTCTAGATCCCTCCGAACAAGGAATGAAATCTCCCACTAATCTCATAATAAATGGGGCAATGGAATATGAAGTGCTTCGTCTCAACCTCACGAAGATGATATAACTCACAGATCCTCTTTGCTTGTACAATCTGGTGGTTTGTCTGGACTTGAAAGCTATGTGAACCCACTCAAAACTGGCCTAGGGGGGTACAAAGAGAGTGCACCCAATGATGAGATGTGTATGGGGGTTGGATAACAAGTCGTCCCTCACGTCTATGAAGTTTTCAACCTAGAAGGCCATCTTCGGATGTGACTTGCCTTGGGGGTTTGTCCAAGTGACCTGCACAAACTATTTGTAAATGTCATCCATGATGATCTTGTTCAAATCCGGCCTAGTAGGTAGGAGGTGGCCAAGTGCATCCATGGAGTATTTAAATGGAGGAAGTCGATCCATTGAAATACCAACGGTCTCTAAAAGGTCTGAGATCCCAACAAACCAATACCTAGTGCGACCATGAGGACCTAATAAGGCAATGGATTCCGATGAGCAATAAGCCAAGTATGGGTACTGATCTCGACCCATCGCTAAGTCGACAGAATTTCGAATGTGGTGTAGAAGTGAAACCAGGAGGAAAATAGTCTCAAGTCGAAAGGGTCAGGCACCAAACTCTGCAAGAATGACATGTTGCGGTATTGTCTACTTGCATCTGTTGATGTGTCGAAGGAAAAGGATTTGCACTCTCTCCACTGAAGCCCAATCGACCTCTAGTAAACAAGGCCCATAAACCTCTAAACCATAAAGAACTGTGGGTCGGATAAGAGAATCCATAAAGGACATCTTGGACAGAATGTCCTAAAATAGTGTTGGAAACACTGTCTCTCAAGAGTGGCTAAGGATCCATAACCTTGGTTTATACAAGGTTGAAGAGCATCCCGAAGATCGAAGGGAGGCCCTGAGAATTGTGTTGACTTTCTATAACTCGGCATACAAAGATTATAGCCAATAATTTACTTTAACTCAGAAATTATGCTTGCTGATATAAATCTGAAAATTACGCTAATAACCTACATGCTACAATTGAGTTATCTAGCTAGAAAAATAACAACAAAAACATACAAAGAATCAAGCACATAAAAAATGGACAACACTAGAAAATACCATGGAAACCTTAGTGTGGGGAAAACCAACAAAGAGGGGCTTTATTGGCTTCAGAGGAAAGAGAAATTACAATAGAAAAAACTCAGAATTTCTTACAGCCGAAATTAGCTCACTGTTCAACAGTACAACTGAGCCAAGATGAGGCTGTACGACCCAACAATGTATGGCCCGTACAACCATCTTTTGCTTAGAAATCTGTTTGTAGGACCTCTGATTTTCGGCCCTCTCTTGTTGATGTAGTACGACCGAAATTGGCCCTCTTCCTTGTTGTTGTACGACCTCCTTCTGGCTGATTGATGCTTGTCATACAACCCTACTCTTCCTTGCAGATTCGGCCCAACCAAAGCACCCTCCTTCAGCTCTGCCCTTCCCCTCTTCCTCAACCGACAATGCCTTAGCCTAGTGCCCACTTCAACTCACTTGCTCAATCTCACAAATGAGGAATGTGTGTGTCCCTCACCCTCAATCCCTCTCTTTATCTTCCTAGCAACCACCTTTCTTCCTTGAGATGTGTGTGCCCAAATCTACCCTCAATGGCTCAAATTGAGGCACCCGCTTTTGGCTAGACCTCACACTCCACTAAGGCATGCGCCTCACTAGGCGGGGTCCCATAAAGCACTCAATAGTGCGCCCCTCTTCCTGGGCCCCACAATCCACTCAAAACAAAATTTCTGCTGCATTCCTAACTTAGCCTTAGGCTAAGATAACTAGGTTGAGCTGGGTTGTTTTATGTGTCCATCAACATGCCTAAGACACTTAGGCCCATGTTGAGACAACTCCTGAGCTACAAAACTAACACTCCCTCTTAGCGAGGGAGGTGTCTCCACCTAGATCAATCTCTGACCCGATCAAATATGCTGCTCCCTCTGAACTGGAAGACCCTCCTGCTACCTTTGCTGCACTCTGATCTGATATCCTGTTTTAATTCATCAATGTCATGTCATACCAACTGACAGTATTGACATTCTTGGATGAAGTCACTTGTCCATTAGACTTAGTCTCTAACACTGATCTATGATCCAAGATCCCCTTGGACCCCACTATAGGCTGTCCCAACACCTGTACATCATACCCTCCCTGATACCAAGCCTCACTGCTACATCCTAGGTATCTGCTCCCTCTGATCGTTTGGGTACCTGTCCATCCACGAACATCACTGCATACCCCATATCCTCCGGAGCTGATACAAAGAGAAAATTGACGTTCAACTCTGGAACAAACATCACCTCAACCACCTCTAGAGAACCACTTGACTCTAGTTGGAATCTGATGCATCCAACCCCCTTCACTGCATGCATGGTACTAGCCCCACAACTCACATGCAAGTCTGAGCCCGTCCCTGAAACACTAAGGAACACCGACCTCATTCTCGTCATATGGCGAGATGATCCACTGTCCACGAACCATGCCCCAATATCCTCCAACTCTGCAACACTGTTGCTCGAAAGAGAGGCGACCAGAGAAAATTCCTCCTCAAATTTCTCTGCAAACTCATTTATCTTAGTAGATGTTGTTGCTGCTACCTATGCCTCCTTTTTCTTCTTGTTGGGACACTGGCTGGCATAGTGGCCAGTCTTGTGACATGCAAAGCATTTCACTTTGCTCATGCCCCTGGAACCTCCTCCATTGCTCTTCTTCGCATGAAGAGCCACATTCGCCTCCTCTTCACTCTTTGGCTCTCTAGCCTGAGTGGCATCAACTCTCAACTCCTCCTGGGTAAAGTCATCCCATAACCTCTCCCAATCAGGGAGTTTCTCCCGAGCCACCACTCTATAGGCAAACACTTCCCACTACTTGGTGAAGCCATTCAAGGCTTTCCTCACCAACTCAGTCTAGTCCATGACCTCTCCAACAGCTACCGGTTCATCATTGATCTGAATGAACTTTGTGAGGTAAGTAACCACTGACTCTCCCTTCACCATCTTCGTGCTTCTCATCTTCTCTTTGAGCAACATCTTTCTGCTCTGGTTATCAGATTGGTACGATTTTACTAGGGCCTCCCACATATCCTAACTGTCTTCTTGCTAGACGGATGAGGAATGATGTGGTTATTGACTACATCAACACTTATCGTCCTTGTTTTCACATCCTTATTGAGATGGGATGCTTGCTGTGCTGGATCAGTTGGAAGTACTGCCTTCCCTTTAGCAAACTCCCACAATCCATTCTCCTCCATCAACAAGCCCATTCGCTCCCTCCATGGACTGAAGTTTGAGGTGCCCTCCAGCCTGTCTTCAAACCTTAAGCCTGCACTGGCGATTTGAGTCAGCAACTCTGACTCCCACACACTTTCTGGTCACACGTCCCCTTGCTGATTCACTTCTTGGTCTGCACAACAAATAACTTGGCTCCTTTTGTACTTTGAGGCTGAGCTCTGATACCATGTTGACTTTCTATAACTCAACACACGGAGATTATAGCCAATAATTTACTTTAACTCAAAAATTATACTTGATATAAATCTGAAAATTATGTTAATAACCTACAACTGAGTTATTTAACCATAAAATAATAGCAAAAGCATACACAGAACCAAGCACATAAAATATAGACAACACCAGAAAATACCCTGGAAACCCTAGTGTGGGAAAACCAACAAAGAGGGGGCTTTATTGGCTTTAGAGGAAAGGGAAATTACAGTAGAAAAAACTCAGAATTTCTTACAGCAGAAATTAGCTCACTATCTAGCAGTACGACCCAGCCAAGATGAGGCTGTACAACGTAGCAATGTATGACCTGTACGACCCTGTACAATATGGCTTGTACGACCCTCTTATGCTCAAAAAATTGACCTGTACGACCTCTGATTTTCAGCCCTCTTCTGCTGATGTAGTACAGCCAGAATTGGCCCTCTTCCTTGCTGCTGAACGACCTCCTTTTGGCTGATTGATGCTTGCTGTACGACCTTTCTCTTCCTTGCGGATTCGGCCCAGTGAAAGCGCCCTCTTTCAGCTCTTCTCTTGCCCTCTTCCTTAACCAACAATGCCTCAGCTTAGCGCCCTCTTCAACTCACTTGATTATCTCACGAATGAGGAATGTGTGTGTCCCTCACCCTCAGCCCCTCTCTTTATCTTCTTAGCAACCACCTTTCTTCCTTGAGATGTGTGCCCAAATCTACCCTCAATGGCCTAGATTGAGGTGCCCCCTTGATTGAGGTGCCTCCTTTTGGCTGGACCCCACACTCCACTAAGGCATGCACCGCACTAGGCAGGGTCCCACAAAGCACTCAATTGTGCGCCCTTCTTCCTAGGCCCCACAATCCATTCAAAACTAGAATTTTTGTTGCATTCCTAAGTTAGACTTAGGCTAAGATAACTAGGCTGATCTGGGTTGTTTTATGTGTCCATCAACATGCCTAGGACACTTAGGCCCATGTCGAGACACCTACTGGGCTACAAAACTAACAAATTGTATCCCTGAATAAGTATAGGTGCTAGTGATCTGAATCTCCTCTCTAAAAAGTAAATGGTGGTCTAACATAACTTTCTTCGACCCATTGAAGATTATCACCTTGGTTTTATTGGTTTTCTTCAACATGCCTAGGACACTTAGGCCCATGCTGAGACACCTACCGAGCTACAAAACTAACAAATTGTATCCCCAAATAAGTATAGGTGCTAGTGATTTGAATCTCCTCTTTAAAAAGTAAATGGTGGTCTGACATAACTTTCTTCAACCTGTTGACCGCCTATTCAGCACAGGGGTCAACTCATGTATCATGAAGTTTTATCTATGTCGAAGACAGATTTGGTTCTACTTGGGTATCCGATACCCCAGCACTTAAATTTTTGTAAACGGGATTTCCGCACCCCTGCGTGGGTTAATAATGTAATAAGTCTGCATGGATCATAGTTAGGTCAGGTACCTTGGGTGATCCATCAGGGGAGTTCCTTTCATTGAGGGTTTTTTATCCTCAGGTTGTCGACCAGACAAGCTCCTGGCCGACTTCCCTTGAGTTTTTCCCTCCATTGACTTCCTCCAAAGTGGTGGAAGGCGCTCTGATGGTCTCATTCATTGAGTAACCTCTTAGGATTATTGTAAATGACCATGCCAGGCAGTGTCTAAAGTTTCGCGGAATTTCGTCGAGTCTAGAGTAGTTTTTTTTAATTAATTAAATTTTTTAAAATTTAATTAATTAATTATTTTTGAGCTAAACATTGTAAAAACTTCGTCTTTGGGATTTTGATAGGTGTATTTGTGCTCAAAATGAATGGAATAGCACTCCCTACACCCATGGACCAAGTTTCAGCTCAGTCGGGCAAGTTTTACTATGTCTTAGCCCACTTAGAGTCAATTAGAGTCAAAACAACAATTTTAATTGCTAAGATGACATTATTAAAATGTCATAAAATCATTGTAATTTTTGAGTTAGTGAGTGAGTGTAAGGTGGAAAGTGGCAAGTTAAGACCCTCCTAACCTACCCAAATCCATCCCAACCTTTTCCCAACTTAATTCAACCTCTTAATTCACTTTTTCACCCTTTTTTCCCTTGCCCTAAGGG
>JASDQU011404706.1:30480-41428 GCA_032191745.1 Picea mariana
GCAATGACAAGACCGTTAAAATCATTAAAGCATGGAAATGAAGCTTACACAACGCACGTGACAGGTCATAAAAGCGTCGTATGAGTCTTAAATGGGAAAATTCGTCATAAATCATAACAAATTGGCAGCAAGTGGAATAAATCACACGACGGATTTAGTAATAAAATAATCATTTAGTTAAACAACTCATAAACTAAATGGACTGGACAAGATAGTTAAGGCGAGATGAGACAGGTACAGTTGGCTCAAAAGGACAAAAATAGCAATAAGTCATTAAATCTAAACCACTATTACATACGAGTGGGAGAAAACAGAGCGAACCAGAGTGAATTGAAGGACACAGAGCTAAGTCCAGGAACCAATCACAGGAAACAAATGGCACCACCGAGAGTTGGAGGATCGTCCCCAGTAGTGATAAAACAAGCGAAACAAAAATCAGTATCACTAAAGTTCGAGGAGGTAATTGGCATTTTGGCTTTGACGACACCAGTAGAGTTTCACAGAGACTACTTACCACCAAGGGAGAATAATGCACCCCAGATAAATCTCCCAGTCAATGCAAAGTACACAGTGTTGGTAGCACTAGTTCCGACTGGTGTAAGCAGGGACACAGGCATGCTCGGGAAGACTGCCAACATCAAGTTTATGGACCATGATATCATGGATACGCAAAAATTACCTGAGTTGGCTAGGGATCAATATTTTTTCACAAGGACCATCCTAAGGATGGGAGCAATCTAGGTCGAGCCACAAGAGTGGGCACCAAGGTTGTAGAAGGAAAGGATATTGAAATTATTCAACATTCCACATTTTGGGTGGAGTACAGAGATCAACGCATGTGTAAAAGTATTAGTAAGTTGTGTTCATGGGGGAACACTCTGGATCGATCCCCAGTATCGATCGATACTATGTTGATTGCACAGATTACAGGATTTCCCAAAGCAAGGGCAGACCCGGGGTTGTTGTTACTCAAGATGGGAGAACGAGCCCTCTCTAAAACAATGAAGGATAAATTTGACACATTCAGGGGAAAGAGGGTCTTAGATGTTAGAAACATCAACTATAAGAATGTAAGGTTTTCGACGCAAGTATTGGCCTGCAAAATGTTGCAGAAATGTAGAGAAGACGAAGTATCGGCTATCATCATTGCAGCCGCAAAGAAGTGTATAGTAGGAGTTCAGATGAACAGGGATACCTTTTTGGTTGACAACTTCTTACAGGATTGCATGGAGGCCTAGGAGAAGGGCACAGAATTTCATTATGCTTGGTTTCTTAATCTTATCACGTCGATCAGGTGGCAAGAACCCATGTATTACCAGCACATGCACAATCCAGGTAGTAACATTCTCGCTGTGAAATATACCAACTTATGGCATTCAACAATTAAAAGAAGACTGACTGACAATAACATCACATTTTTTACCTACTGGGAGAGGATCACCTATTCATTTGCGCAACGACTGCGCATTTCTGAAGAAGCAGTAGCATCATACAAGGATATTGCTTGATTTAGAGTCGGCGTGCACCATATGTACATGCAGGCTAAGAAGGATCCATCAAGGAAATGGTTACTCACCAATTATAGGTTGACAGCGGAAGATGTGAACTCAATAATCAATGACTGGGAGGAATATTGGAGGAGTCCACAAGAAAAATAGGGCTCTTAGAAGAGGAGGATGACCAAAACAAGAGTGATGAGGAGTTAAGTGACAACCAAGGCAAAGATCAGACAAATGGCATAGATGATCTTCCTGGAACATCAACGGTCCCCAAAGCAGGACTAAAAAGGAAGGATAAGGGGGAAGAGAAAATAGGAGGGTCATGAAAGAAATCCAAGGTGAAAAGACACACCCAATTCTACATATTAACCAACAATGTTATGGACATAATTGTCTACTAAATACGGGATTCTACAGAAGAGTTATGGGAAGAAGTAGTAAAGAAGTAGGAAGAACAACATAAGAAAGTACATGACCAATTGGGCATACTTCAACAGATGTTGGAAGCTGAAAACTTGACGAAGGAGCACAGGTCTGACGAAGAACCATCAACAAGGCCAAGGAGAGAAATCGAAAGTGCATAGTCAGCCCTGACACAACTGACACTAGGGAAAAAAACCCTATAGATTCAGATGGACATGCTAGAGTTTCTAGTGGGCGAGTTGTATGAACAAATCAATGTGTTGGGAAATCTAAAGTTAGTTATTTCAAGGATGTGCGTGCAACATCTACAAGACTTGCAAGCAGGACTAGTGCAAGAAATCAGAAACAGGGGAGAGGAGGAACACAGGGAGTTAGAATGAATAAGGGACGAAGGGGCCCAATTACAGGAGAAGTATGAAACAGCATTGCAACAAAAGAGAGAAGTTGAAGGTCGATTAGAAGAGGCTATGAAGAACAAAGACAAGGTCGAGGAGAGAGTCGAGATGGAATTAAAGGAAAAGGATGAAGCCAATAGCATGGCAAAGAAGACCCAAACAGTAGTCCAGAAGTTGTATAAAGAAATTCCATAAGTTCCCCTAGTAGTCGAAGCGACTATGGAGGAACAAGTGCAGATGATCGGTAAATTTATTAAGGGCTTCTGATCACAGATAGAATATTTCAAGATAAGAAGCATTCCAAGATCGCCACCAGAGGTGCGTGAAGGCTGAACGAGAACGACAACTACAATAGTTTCCAACATCAAGAAGATTGAGGGCGAATGCGCGAAACTTTGTGAGGAGAACATGAAAGAGTGGACAGAGTTGATAGAAGACCCAGAGACGAAGGAAGTAGAGGCCAAGCTAAGAGAGGCACGAGAACAGGCACAGGTAGGAGTGGAGAAAATGAGGGATCAGGAAAAGATCCTGCAACAAATACTGGGACCACTGCAAGAAGAGACAGTGCAAGTAATTGAAGAGTTAGCTACAGTGCAGAGTCGGGTCAAGCAAGCAGCATTGGAAGTAGAGGTTAAACTTACAAACTTGATCGCGCAAGGAGCAGACAAGATTACAGCAAGAGAGGCTAACATCATCAAAGAGGTAGAGAGGGGAAAGGAAGCCTCTAAAAACTTCATCTCATCATGGAAGGGCATGCAACATGCTTGAGTGGCTTGAGATGAGACACATGTGAGTTTTGGGGGCCTGTTGGACAGGCAGTCTTGAAAGCAGTTTTTACAGTTTTGACAAATTTTTGAGGAAAGTGTGCAAAAGGAAGACAACACATAGCTTTAATAATAAAGCTACAAGAATAAAGCTCAAAGAATAAATCTACAAAAATAAAGCAAGGAAATAAAGCATAATAGGGAATGCCACCCCGACAAGCCAGAAATAGAAGAACAACAAAAACGCGCCATGAAGGCTGAAAAGCAGAAGAAAGGCGTCAGACAGCTAGTTAACTAGGTTGGCCATGCATTGTAATGGGATATTTTTGGGATGAATAGAATAGGGTTTTTTTCCCTAGATTTTGATATAAATATGTAACAGGTTGGGATATTAGGGGTTGGTTCGTCATAATTGTTATCATTGTTTTGGGTTCAGTCGGTTGGTTCAACTAGGCATTATTCTGATGAAGTTTGTTGATAATAGATTAGTTTATGTTACAATACGATTGATAATGAGTCTAGAGCTATTAATTGTAACAGTTGAAGATTGAGAATGATGAATAAAGATATGATAGAGATGTGTTATGGAATCATGTGTTGTCTATGTTTTTGTGTTTGATTATGAATACTATTTGCATGCCTTTTAGAATAGATTCAATTGATAATCAAGAATGGTGCACTGATTCATGATTGTGACAGTAACAAATATATACGGTAAACTAGAATATGATAAGGATAGAAATTTGAACCATGGGTAAGTTTATTTTTTTAACAGGAACGGTTATGTTTTGGTATTAAAATTCTTGGCATAAGTTCCCATTTACAATCTTTCCAATTTGTCGGGACAGCTCCCAATCTTCCTCTATAATCAGGATCCTCCCATCTCTAATTCTGACATAACGGAGTTTCTTGAAATCCAGAAATCCCTTTAGCGTCACGAATTCCCCTAACTTAAAGACGCATACAAACTGCTTCAGTAAAAGGCAAAAAAACATAAAAACACAACTAAGGAATTGGATCCCAATTTTCCTTATCATCCCATACTAGAGTGCCTGCAAGAAGAAGAGCAGCTCTATTTGCTTCCACGTTCGCCTCTTTGTTGTTTTCCCTCAGAACATGGAAGAAGCTAATCTTTTGAAAGGAGCTGACAGTCTTTTTAATTCTCGCCATCAATCTAGATAGCCGAAGGTCCTTCGGATTTGAATTTTCCACTAGCATTTTTATGAGAGTCTGAGAATTGCCAATGATCTTTGCTTCCTTGATGCGTGCCTTTTGCAAAATCTTAAGGCCTTGCAGCAATGCCATCGCCTCTGCTTTGGTGTTGGTGTCTTGGCCTAGGCCCCATGCATACCTGTGCTCAGTTTGTCCTTGCTTGTTCTTAATGACTCCACCTGCACCTGCATTCCCTGGATTGCCTTTTGCCGCCCCATCGAAGAACAAAGAGTAACAATCCATCTCCTTGTTCCAATTTCTAAAGCTATCTTCTGACATTCTGATTTGCCAATCTTTTTTCTTTTCCGCTTGGATATCTACATTGGAATATTTCAATCCCAGTGATCTTCCCCACTCCACCTCATGAGGGGAGAGATTTTTATGGGTGATGCTCTGCATATGCTCATTCAGGAATTCTTTGAGAGTGGTTATTATCTTAGTCATGATGACTTTTGCATTGTGTGTTTTCCCTTGGAAAATCCTACTATTTCGCTCCAACCAAATTTGCCAACAGGTCAACTTTGGCAGAACCAACCACGCGGCCTTGAACCAAATATTATTTGGGAGCTGTCCGGGATAGCGATTCAACCAATTAGCATGTAATTCAAAAATGGATGATGGGAGCATTGTGTCCACTGTGCAATGGGTCAACACTTCGCCCCAAACTTCTAAAGCATAATTGCGTTCCAACATAATATGTTTGGAGTTTTCTTCATTTCCCAAACACAGAGAGCATCTGGAGGGGCCGTGGAAGCCTTTCTTTACTAGGTTGTCTGTTGTAAGCACATGATTATGGAAAAGTAGCCAATTGAACAAATCAATTTTGGGGATGCATTTTTGTTTCCAGAGACCTTTCCAAAGTGTTGGGCATGGGGGAGCATAGGTAATTTCTCGTAACATTTTGTATTTGTGTGCCACGGAGTAAGCACCAGAAAGTGGCCCCCATCCTTTCTGATCATTCTTCTTTTCATGTGTTGGAGCCTTCCCTTTAAGCCTGGCACGTAATTTCAGCCATGCGTTTTCTAGATTGCTCAGCAAGTTCAGTTTCCTCCACTCCAACCAGACTTTTTCTTTCCAAATGGAGATATCCCACAGAGAAACCAAACCCGCGTTCTTCATCCATAGACACAAGTACTGAAGCTCATGGAGGTCCGCAAAGGGAGCCTCGTTCATTATTCGATCCTCCCAAAGCTTTATAATTTTCCCATTCCCCGGGATCCAGTATAAGTTGTCTTGAATAAGCGCTTGGGCTTGCATGCACAGTTTGTGAATTTGCGATCCATTAGTGGCTTTCACAGGTTTGTCTAGGCAGCGTTTTCTTGGACCCGTAAAGTATTTCTTCCAGAGTTCACGCTGTGCCCAACCAGCCTTAGGGGCAACCTGCCTCCAGAGAATTTTGGCACCCAACGCTAAATTGTGCATTCTCGGATCTTTGAAATTCAGGCCTCCCTCTAAAATTGGCTTGGTGACTTTGTCCCAATTGACAAGAGGCAATCTATTTATGTTTTGTTTTCCACCTTTTCAGAAGAAACTTCTTACAATACCTTCCATTTTCCTGAGAGTTCCAAGTGGAGCTAGCATAAGGGAAGCTTGATAGATTGGGAGACTATTTAAAACCAATTTAATGAGCATTGTCTTCCCTGGAAGATTCAACCAAGAGAATCCTCGGGCCTGCAATTTATTTTTAAATTTGTCAATGAGGGGGGTCCAATCCTTACCTGTAGGGTTTTTCTAAAAAATAGGTAGCCCAAGATACTTAAAAGACGTCCAATGCATGGAACCACCAAAACCCCAGCATATGGCAATGGCATTAAGGTCAATTTGAGTCACGTTCCATCCATAGAAATGGCACTTTTCGGAATTCAGTCTGCTGCCCGAGGCCTCGCAGAACTCATCCACCACCAATTTGAACTAACAGGAAATATGAACAGAAGCTACCCCAAGGAGGAGGGAATCATCTGCGAATAAAGCATGATTGATTTCTTTTACTCCTCTCGCTATTTGGAGGCCTAAAATATCCTGATCAATTCTGCTTTTTTCCAGGGTAAACTTAAGGCAGAGGCTTGGAGAACAAAGAGCAAGGGGGAAAGTGGGCATCCTTGCCTTAGCCCTCGCGTGGCTTTAAAAAAATCGGTTGCTCTCCCATTCACCAGCGAAGCAATCCAAGGCTTGGAAATGCATGCTTTGATCCAATTAATGAAGCCAAATCCAAAACCAAACTTTTGCAAAACTTCGAACAAAAAAGAGTGCCTAACCCTGTCGAACGCATTTGCAAAGTCAAGTTTAACTATCATACCTTTTTCTCTTCTCTTCGGACTTGAGTGAAGCGCCTCTTGGACTAAGATTATGTTATCCACGATTTGCCTTCCTTGAACAAAGCCCCCTTTGTTCTCTGGAATGAGGACTGAAAGAAGCCCTTTCAATCTGTTGGAAATCACCTTTGATATGATCTTGTATCCAATGTTACACAAAGAAATGGGACGGAACCTGTTGAAGGAATTTGCACCCTTTTCTTTCGTAATGAGGGCTAGAAAAGTGGAATTCGTACTGCCCCCAATTTTCTTGCAATCTTGGGATTTTAGAATCATTTTGTGTAAGTCTTTTTTCACAATCTGCCAGCAAGATTGGATGAAGTTTGTCGTGAACCCATTTGGGCCTGGGGCTTTATCAGGACTCATGGCAAACAAGGCATCCTTTATTTCTTTCCTAGTGACCTTAACCTCTAGCTTCTTATTCATTATAACTGTGATTTTAGAGGGTATCTCATTTAGGAGCTTGTCGTTGCGTCCCTGCACCTCTACTTCATTAAAGAGATTTTTAAAGTGATTGAAGGCAGCCTTTTTGATGCTTGGAAAATCACCATATGTTTGAGTGCCATTCTTAATTTCTGAAATGGAGTTGTAACCTCTCCTCGCTTGGGCTTGCTTATGGAAAAAAGAAGTGTTTCTGTCTCTAGATTTCAACCATAGGCTTTTGGATTTTTGCCTCCAGTATTCCTCCTCCTATCTGCAAGCATTCTGAAACCTTTGTTGCAACTCTTCCTCCGTTTTTAAAGTATCGCTCGCAATTTCAGCCTCTTCCATGTGGTCTTGATGAGTCTCAAGAGCTGCTTGGATTTGTTTTCTTTCCTCAGTAGGACTAGGAATGGTTTTAGCCCAGCTTTTCAAGGCTAACTTCACTCTTCTTAACTTCTCCTCCCATACAAAGAATGGGGATCCCATGACTGGCATCTTCCATATTTCTTCAACCTTCTCTAAAAAATCCTTTTGACTTATCCAGAGAGGATTAAAACGAAAGGGAATAGGGCCTAAATTCCTATGGGGTGAGAGAGCCAGCATTATGGGCTTATGATCCAAAGTGCTATTAGAAAGAATCTTCATTTTCACGTCAATACCAAGAAGAAGGTAGGAACTTTGGAGTAGAAACCTATTTAATATGGCAGCAATATGCCCAGGGCCTACCCGTTTATTTGACCAGGTGTACTTACCTCGACAAGGCTTGACATCGAGCAGATCCCAGTCATGGATGAGATCCTCCACCCACTCTCGAGCCGGATCTCTTACAATACATCCCCCACGCTTTTCTCTCTGATTAAGGGAGATGTTCAAGTCCCCTGCGATTATAATTTTTTCCAGGACCTCCTCGTCCGCTAGATCTCTAAGAGTCCCAACAAAATTTCTTTTCCCCTGCATTTACCGGAACATAAACATTGAAAAGGCTGAATACCTCCTTCAAGTCTTGGTGTTGAAATTTTGTGAACAGCCAGTGTACATTTTTTTTTTCAGCTACCATAATGTATTTGGAATCGTTCCAAAGAGTGCCCAGACCTCCCGAAGCTCCTCTGGCTGAGATAGCCTTTATCCCACCTTTATTCCAGTATCTTTTGCTGCTTTGAAGGAAGAGATTTTCCTCCAATTTTGTCTCCTGGACTAGCATTATGTATGGGTTTTCTGTCTTGATTAGGACCTTCATGGCTTCTTCTTTCATCTTTCTCCCCAAACCTCTGTAGTTCTAGGAGATCACTTTCATTATTTATTTTTGTGAGAGTGAGGGCCTCCCTTGGAGCCCTGTCCCTGATTTCTTGCCATATTTGGGGTTTTGGCCAAAAAAATTTCCAAAGTTGGTTGGCTTCCCTACGCTTTGTCTTTGTATGTTTCTTTTTCTCTCTTCTCCCTAGATGACATCCTTCCCCTTGCCGATCTTCAGACCGTGGATAGAGAGTCTCCTATCTCTCCTTCCTCTTCAGATTCTTCCAAGCCTTGGCTTCCCACATCGTTGGCTATGCACTTGTCTTTGGATCTTTCTGATTCTCTTTCCCCATGCCTTGAATCCTTTATCATTGCATCCTCGATAGCCTCCTTATCTTGAGTTCTTGCAGTCTCCGTCTGCTCCTTCTCAGTCGGATCCCCTTCAGGGAGTTCTTGAGAAGCCAGACCAAGGGTTCCGAACATGTTTCCTAGGTATTTTGGCTGGAGAATTTTTTGGGACGCACTGTTACCTTTGGGATGATTTTCGTTACTCTTTTCGTCTCCTGTCATGTTTGAGACCTTTGGGTTAGCTTTGGACCTCTTGACTGCTTCCATCCTTCCTCTTTGTCCTTATCTTCCTCACTAATTTTTGGGCAATTTCTGGCGAAGTGACCATATTCATGACACCCCGGGCACTTAAATGGAAGTTGTTCATAATCCAGTTTCTATATATGAGACCAGCTTCCAACCTTGATTTTGATAGCTTCCGGAAGTCCTACTTCAAGATCCACCTCCACACAGATTGGGGCGCAGTCATATTGGTCTTTATTATTTGCCCTATCAATAAATTTTCCTAGCGCATCTCCTATATGTTTCAATGAGTCTCAATTCCAGCAATGTATTGGGAGATTAGGCATTCTGACCCACACTGGAACTACTGAGGGGATGTCCTCTTCTAGGTCGAAGTCTGGGGTCCACTTATTCAGATACAATCCTTGAGGCCCCATAAAGTATGGGCCATTCCTGAATATCAACTCCTTATCTTCTTTGGAGGTGAATTCAAAGAGGAAATAACCTCTGCCCAGGAAATGAGAGGTGACATTCTGTTTAATCAAAGGCTTCCAATTTTTTATCACCCAGATTTCAGTGGCTTTGGGGGACGGCCACAAGCCAGTGAACTGCCCCACAAGCGCACGCTCAGTCAATGACAAGGAGACCTGTATGGGAACATCCGATGGGAGGGACACCTCCGACATTTCTTCAACTCTTTTGACAAACTTCGAGCTTTCCGCCTTCTTCTTCTTAGGCAAAGAGTTGATCAACGAGCAGAAGGCAGCGTCGTTTGTTGGGGGCGGAGGAGGTTGGGGAGGAGAGGAGGCCCTAGGCAAGCCCTGCTCCTCCATGGCTACGGCAACCCTAGCAGCAGAGCTACATAGTTACAGCCGTGCAGATCTCTTCGAGATATATTCATTTGCAAGTTCCTTGAACCATGGGTATAACAGGACAGAATCGAATTATGTGCATAACATATTAAGGAAGAATGAACCAAACGTTTGCCTCTCATTCTCGTACCACTATAGAAGCTCGGTTCTTGTAGTCCCCATAGATACCTCGAGTGAGACTTCATCTGTGCAAGCAGGTTATGTCGAAAGGGTCGGTGTCTAGTGGGTTTTGTTGGTCTTAGATAACCCGAACCTTGGGTCTTACAACCCGTGCACATAATAGCGACAACAATATCCATAGCATAAAATATGAATGCAACACATATTTATCCATGGTAATTTTCAAATCTTTAAAGATTGGAATATTTTTACCCTCAACCTATGTGCTTTGAATATTCTTTACAGGAACTTGCAATCTATTAACCAACTGAAAATTGATAAAATTATGCATGCAACTAGGGTTAATAGAAACAATGATATTTTCTTTATGAATGCATCCATGAACTTGTAATATAGAGTTTCCACATGAAAATAAACCCTTGGTGCTCTTTGTATCCTGTTTTTCAACACAAGACCACCTATCAAAAAATATTTTTTCAAATTCTTCATCAGAAATCCCCCTCATCTTGACCTAGTCCAATGATTGCCACCATGTGCCAGCATCTTCTCTAAGATAAAAGAATAAATAAAATATCCACTTCCATAACCCAGAAAGAAAACTAGGGTTTTTTAAAAAATAACTTATGGTGTAAATCGCACGGCTTTTTTTGAAAAAAACCCTGTAAAATTGCCAAATTTAAAACGATGATAATTTCACTTCCCGGACTCCATTTCGGATGATTTTGTTTTTGAAATTGGGTATTTTTCCGAGAGGAATTCAAATATCCAATTATTTTCTGCAAATTCTGAGCAAAAAAATTTATGACCCAAGTCTAAAGTGCGCCACCTATTTTTTTTTCTCTTAAAAAATCTGCAAAATGAACCAAAAATTCCTTCCCTTCTTTGGCCAAGAAAAGTGATTTGTTACCAAATGTTAAGTACCTGAATAGATATGCAAATATATCTCAAAATAAACCAACAATATCAACAAGAATAAACCATACCATTCACCAAGATATTGAACACAAGAAATAGAATAAACCCTTGAGGTAGGGTAACACCATATATTAATCCTTAAGGAAGGATAACACTCCTCAAGAAATCCTTGTTTGTTACAATCACAATATACTTCATTATGCCTCAATA
>JASDQU011404707.1:10635-21311 GCA_032191745.1 Picea mariana
CATGTTGGAGATGAGCTACTAGCCTCTGCAAGTCATGTTGGGAGCATCTCACCAACCACTACAAGTCATGATGGAGGCATTCATATGATTTATAATCCTCGACGTATAGGGCATAAGAAAAAGTTCCTTTGTAGGCTTTACAAAGGAGGTCACCTAACTCGCTTGTTCCTTGTTGCTGTTGTGGTACAAGAAACACAATCCTTGTCTAATAGCCCTTCAGGTTCTGAGTCATCTTTGGTTTCCCAACATTATAATCCTTATTTGGTTGATACAAAGGTCATTCCGATGCAATATTTGGCTGACACCACTCTTGTTTTGGGTGGTGATGCTTCTCTTGATCATGTCGTCTCGCATTATGTTCAACCAACGGTCACATCGATGCAATCTTCGACCGACACCACTACTATTTTTTGGGTTGATGCATCTCTTGACCTTATTGTCTCACATCCTATTCAACCAATTTTTGAAGAAGTGGTTGTATCGATGAAATCTTCGGTCGATCCCACTCTTCTCTTGGAGAGTGACAAGTCTAAGGAAGTGGCATTGTCGATGCAATCTTCAGTCAATCTCACTCTTCTTTTGGAGGGTGATGCATCCTTCGACCTTGTCCTAAGAATTTCTAGTATTATTTCTCATGAACAAGGGAGAATTCCACTCTCTTTGAGTATGCTCCCTCCAAGTCCTAGGATGGTTTCCTTTGATTGGAATTATATTGTAGAGCCTCAACTTCCTTCTTCTACACCCTTTCAGATAAGGGGAATTCTTCGATATATTGTAGATAAGGTAACCTCTACAAGTATTTTATCCTCCTTGACTTAGAAAGATTTGGTATTTCCCAATCTTGTGTCAGCTATATATGAGTTACTGGCTTTCGACAGAAGTCCTGCATGGCAGCCCTAGCCTCCCCCATCATATGTTGCTTAGAAAAACATTCTCGAGTCTTTTTTAAGCTATTTTACAACTCTCTCAAAAGTGAAAATATTTCCAAATGAACTTGTCTCTTTAACACTTGTTAAATGGATTTGAAAAGATGTCTATTTGGTGTAATTTTAACCCTTTTTCAGACCAAGTAGACTAATTTCGAATAAGGAATACGCTAGTCACTAGTGGCTAGAAGAGTTCTCCTGGGTATTGTTTTATACTTTTTCGGGCCTAGGGGGACTAAATTTCCGAAAAAGGACATTCTTTGGAGTTAAGTTTTAATTTCATTCCATTATCCTACTTGCATTATTGAGCCTATTTCTAGTTCCCTCTTTCTCGTTATAATCCTATTACCTCAGTAATTTGTGTCACTAGCCAAGTAGAGACTTGTTTATATCCTTTGCAGCTTGACACCCTATACCCTGAGAGGAAATATTCTCCTGAGTGTCCACATCCTATATGCACTTCGTTGCATTGAGCATAGGTATGGTCCATTGTTGGAACTAGTTGCTTACTCGCGACATTCATTTCCTCCACTGTATCATAGCATTCATTTGCTTATGAAAAAAAAAATATGGGCGGGAAAAGAAGATTATCTCATATTGGCAGCATTCATGTCGCCTTTGAACATAGCAAAAACTTTTGAGTCCACTTGTCATCCAAATTTTGGGTTTATCATGACCTTAAGAAGCTGAGCTTGTTACTTAGATTTTACTCCTCCGACTAGTTACTCTTCCAGTCCCTATGGAGAGGCTTATTGGTGCCTTCTGCATCACAAAGTTTCATTATCAAGTCTATGTTGTCGGAGTCCTCCATATGTCTCATGCTCTTGTTCAAAGGATTTCTATAAGCATGTGTTGGCCATTTCTCATAACTCTTGACTTTTTATGTCGGCCATACCCTTAGTGTGTCTCAGAGTTACATGAAGTTGTAGTCCTACCATGCACCCTAGTCCTACTTTCATTATGGGTAGGCAACCTTGAACCCAACATTCAACATCTCCTCATTGATCGCTGACTAGGGGGTTTCCCTTGTGTTCGACGGAAAGAAATCTATTCACACATTGGAATTCATGCAATGTATTGGATGCCATTAGCCTTATTGGTGGTTTCCTCACCTTTTTCGAAAAATTTCCTTATTGGTTTCTATTCATAGGGTATTTTTCGTGCACTACTTGCATTTGGTGCATGTGAAAGACACACAAGGTCGTTGGTTTGTGAACATCCTCTTTGTCCAAGTTCCTCCATATCATCAAGCTATTGCTTTGTACCTGATGATGACTAATGAGAGATGCATTAATTCTCTCCTTTCAGCGAGTCTCCTTCCATCAACTTCAACTCATCCATTCTAGAAATGAGGCCTAGAGTCCTATGAGTACCTAGAGGCTTGCAGTCATCAGTGGCAGGTTATCTCGCCATCGATAGTTGGGAATACATAAATGTCTCATGATCGATGGATTCTTCAAGTGTTCGATCTCAACACCTTTATTCACACTTGTAAGAATGTACTCGGTGCCTTGATACCTACTTTCATTATCGATAGGTTTTCTCGCGTTTGTTAATGGTATCCCTTAATGACTAGTAATCAAACAAAGTCTCATTGTGTTCGACCTCAACTCCTCTATTCACATGATGTAGAATTGCACCTTTGGCAGATCATGTAGAAAGCTTGAAGACATCAGTTTATAATCAGATATTTCCTGAGTTGTTGCTATCATTCATTGGACTAGTACCTATATGACTTCAATGATCATGGGATATCAGATTGTACTCCATTGTATATAGATATGTTCTGATTGATTTTGAGACTGGTTTTCACTGGGCCTTGTTCGTGACTATGAAAACCTATGGCATGTGTCTACTTTGTATTGCCAATTCATGGCCATGAAAAACTGTTTGGTATATTTCCACATGGATCTACAGTGTAATTCAAATTGGCAACCATGTGTACAAAGTCATTATGGATTGTAATATTCTCATGAGAAACTAGTTCGTCCATCTAGCTCTCCATTACTCCACTTATGGGAATTATAATGTATTTCGGCCATCACAAATACTCCTCTGACCTCACACATTAGGGGGCATTTGTTAGAGCAATATTTTTCCTCACCCCATGCAACTTAATTAGAAGGCCTTTTCCATTTCCCTATGTAGACTTGAAGTCCCCTTTTGCACTTCCCAGAGATAAAAAATCATATTTTTCCACATATACACACCCTACCAGTTATAGAACATGCGCATATGCAGGTTGCACCACTAAAACCCGCTTACAATGGGCTTGGTGTGATACCAGTTTATGCTTAATTGTTGGTATTACTGATCGGACTTGTGATTGAGGGGGGGATTGTTAGCCTATGGCTTACCTTTACCAATCACTAAGTCTAAATTATCACATGTATTTGTATTATTCATTTAGGATATTAGTAATATATCCTCAAGTGATGACTAATGATTTAGTTAATATTGCCTAGCCTAGTCATCATGCATGATTTTAGGATCTAAAAAAAATCTCTCTATGAGGTGGCATCACCCATTGTACTATAAATATGTAACATTGGAGTGAATACATTAGTGTGATGGCTAGTGAGCCTTCTCCACCATGTTGTTATTCTTGTCTATATTTTATCAATTGGTGTCAGAGCCATGGTGAAAAAATAGTTTTAATGTCAGAGATTTTATAGTTCTTAAGGGCCTCGTAGTGGAAGATCTTGAAGTTGAAATGTGGATATGAGAATGAACAACTAAGAAAAAGACAAGTAAAATAAGAGCAATGGGTGTCCACAAGCTACCTCATCGAGGAAAAAATATGGTTCATCATCGAATCTGGACTGTCTATCACCTTCATTTCTGTAGTAGCACACTTCAAGTGATATAAGAAACAAAAATAAAAAGTCCAAGTAGATAGTAACCTGACTGAAATTTTTGCAACTTCGACCTGCAATACAACAAATCCAGTGAACGCACCCTTCCAGTTGGAGTGAGAATCATAAGCGATGCAAATCGTAGCCATATTTTGTGTATTGAGAGGGTCCAGATTCACGTAGAGGGATTGCAATCCCCAGGAAAAATTCATGCCCCCGAAATCCACCTCGCGGGCCTTTGAGCATCGGATTTAGGTGAAATTTACAGCAATTATTGAGAACATCACCACACATTTTCCCTCACGGATCTGCTCAAATTAGAGCCACAATGCCACGCCAACTCCATCCATCTAGATCTATTGATGAAACTACAGTCAACACATAGATGTGTTTGCTGGAAGTGAAGATATTGACAGAGATATTTCATGTCACCATGGTAGTTTTCCATGGGAGGTGAAGTGCAGTGTTAAAATTTATCTCTACACAAACCTAAAGGAAAAACAAATTCGCCGCAGTTTTTAAAAACCAAGTGGCATAGCAGAAGCGTGATCAACACCAAATCTTAAAAATATGAATGTGGAGAGAGATACTATTCTGAACACCGCAACAAGCCTTGGTGTCTACGCCATTCCTTTTTATTTTGGCTACTCGAATTCATATCATACGAAAAAACAATTACAGGAATAACCATAAGATCCATGAGGACCAACTGAAAAGATCAATATTCATGAACAAACCCGTCTATATTCCATTCTTGCCATGTGTCTGATATTTACTTGCACCAGATCTGTAGTCGATCCCAACTAAAGTGGGGAGTTTGCCAAAAGTTTTGAATATCCATGTAAAGGATCATGCCGTTGCAAATTTCAAGGAGATTATGAGTCCTCATGTTTTCTTCCAATTTTGTAACTCTGCCTTTTTGCAAGGTTCGATTTTCCTTTGGAAATATATTCCATGAAAGAGTTGTATTTATCCTTATTTCATTTGAATTGGATCGATGACAGAACTAAAATGTCCTGGATGGAGTGATAGCTATCACGCATTTATGTTTTCCTTGGTGTAAAATGACGAGAATTTATACAGTACGCAGTCAGATGTGTATGAGATCAACAAAATCGAACAAGGAGCTAACAACAGTGGTCGGTTCAATTCTAGAAAAATCCATCTTGTTGAGGGTATCTATTTTGATGAGTCAATTTGATAAGGTTCTTACTGGTCAATTCGATGGATTTTAGACAGCGACAAGAGAGTTTGAGTGGATGCTTGTTCAGCCTTTGCTACTCTTGAACAGGAGGCTATACAAGAATTGGAACCTCGGTCGGAACTGATTATACACTACCTTTTTGTGTGCCTTTGATAATATAATTTTCAAGGCAAAACACACATTTTTTTTTATTATGGTACAAATTATATTGTATATGAGATATGTTACAATCAGGATCTCCTTGATGAGCTTGTGCAACAGTTTTTTGCAGGCCACAATAGTGTGAAGACCCGAATGTTTGATTAGAGATAGTTCTAAACTTTGGCTTTGAAACATAAAAGTTTTTTTGTCATATGTGTTTAGGATGACATAAAGGGGGAAGTTATTTTGCCTTTGATGCACATGTTATAAGTGGGTTTTTGGATCTATCCACTAGTGCACATTTGAGGAATGTTGCCTTAAATTTAAATTTGATATTGCAAGATTGTAAAAGATTGCGAGTAGATATTGCATGGTAATCAATTTATGGAGAAATTTTGTAGATGAAAGGAGAAAAGAAGTGTGATATCATAATAAAATCATATTTTATTTGGTTTTTGTGTCCTAGATTTTCCCGAAATTGAATAAGGGGATCTTAGGTACACTTTCCATAGTGTGTTGTGGTGAAATTTTAATGCAGGCTTATATTGTTTACTGTCTAGTTTTGACATAAACAAACTTACAATTTTAGCATTTAACGCAACACACACAAGCTCAAGCACAATTTACTCATGCACATGCATTCAATAAAAAGTAACGCAAATCAAGATTCTACAAAGAATACTAAAGCAATGAACAAGTCAAGCTCATAATCAAAAGAGAACTAGACTCAAAAGCATCGACAACACATTCAAATTTGAAGAGTAATTCAACTTCAGAATCAAGATTTATTGTAACTTGCAAATTTTCCTTTTGTAAGTTTACTTGTCTTTTTGAAATCAAATTGAGTTGAATCAAAGTTTTCATAAGGTGCATTTTGAGCTGAGCCCGACACCCTAGAGTCATTTTGAGTCGAAATTGACAAGGTTGAGTACTTGAAACTCAAATCATTGTAAACATCAAGTCTTTGGGATGCATTTTCGGTGGTAACCGACATCCTCAACTTCTTGTAAGCAAGTTCAAGCAAGGCAAGTTCAAGTGAGCATGAATAGAAAGTGAGCGTGAATTTCAAGCGAGCGATTCAAGTGAGCGAGTTRCAGATAAGCCTTCTTCTGTCGAGTCAAATTGTAATCAGGATCTGCCTGCACAAGGAGACCTCCTTTAGTGTTTTGAAATGGCTCTAAGTCTCTAATTATTAGAGTTATTGAACACTCTAATAAACACCATTGAAGACAACATGGTGATATTGAATAAATAAACTCTTCAATCAATGCTAACTTGTTTGCAAATGACACAAGATAAAGTTAGAATTCTTCAAGCACAATCCCAACTATTGAATGATGAGTTGATAAATCTCAAAAATCAACAGCCAATGAAGTATTTTGAACTAGTTTTTGTTCAGAACAACCCTCTCTATAATGATGATAATGATAATCAACAGTCAATGAAGGAGAACCTCGGCGAGCCAACTTCAGAAGCAAMTTCAAATGAAGATGAAATTGTTCAAGTTCAACATAATAAGACTTAGAATACTCTTTCCAAGCCCATCATCAGACCTTGGGAAGAAATCATCTACAACAAGAATAGAACATGACTTGGATATGAAAAGGAAGTTACCTTTCATATTCCTGATTATTCCAGACCAATCAAGTTCCAAAGTGTTGGATTCCTTCAAGAACCTTCAATTTCACATGTTCAAGTTCATCATCAGAATGATAAGTGCCAACATTGTAATCGAGTTGGTCACAAGAAGAATCAGTGTTTTGATCTCCATCCTTGCCAGTATTGTGTCAAGCATAACCATTCTTCAGACATATGTTCAACACTAAAGAAACCTGCAAGATTGAAAATTCACTATGAGTGGATTGATCCTTGGCAGTGGTCATCAACAACCAAGCAATTATATAAGTCTTACCGAAGAATTGAATCTCGAGTAAAGACCAATCTAGTAGCACGTAACATTTTTGTACCTCATAGAAGTGGTCCCCTTATGGCGTAGCTTTCAAGCATGGCCCTCACAGGATGAGATAACATGTGGTTTTCTCTGCATGCCCACTTTGTGTTGTACTCAAATGGAACAAGTATGGTATTCTCTTTAGCATAGAAGGAAGGAGTACAATGATGAAACTCTCATACACCTTAAAGGGGGGGGGGATTTCAAAATTCTAGTGACGATGGTTCATGAAACCACTTGTGGTCTCTCCTTTCAGCTGACAAAGGGGGAATTGATGATGGAATTGAAGATGTTTGTTAGACATAAAGTTTCGACAACAACAAACATCAAGTATGCTAGATGGGCATGAAATTTTCCAAATGGGCAACAACGGTCTCTAGATGACAAACTTTAGCAGAATTATGGTTCAATAAGTTTAAGTTGAATAATACATAATTTGGATGTTAATTATGATTTTGAGAGCAATGATGTGGACATTTGGTTCACATAGATGGTCATTCAACCTAGAATAGGAAAAGAGGATCCTTTGCATTGCAACTTGGCATTTGATTGAGTTGTCAGGCATTTTCAAGGATGTGTCAGACTAGAAGTTGATTCACTTCTCTTGGTTCTCTCTCATCAAATTGGAGTTTACATTAAGTGACCAAATTGCATTCATCCTGGATCACATGATTACATAGTGAGATTTTCCAGAGATGGTAGAATTTGGAAGGATTATGGTTCAATGACTTGCAATTGAATCATACACATTATACATTGGGATGTTGTTGGACACCTAAAAGTGTCACAATTAGTTAGTGGTTATCCAAAAACCATCAAATACATGGTATCAATTGGTTAGTGGTCATCCCAAACCACAGATTCAGAGAGAAATTCAGTGATACACTGATAGTAGAGTGGTGATACTACATGTTCACCAATTAGCAGAAGACATCAGATTCTTCTAGCTAAAATACTTGGCAAAATGATTAAATTGTCAAGCAATTAGGGAATGTTTAGATATTGCAGTTGTTCACTTCCATATCTCATCTCTCTTCCAGTTCATTTCAGATGAACCATTCAACATCCAGATTGGCGGTTTTTCAGGTAGTTCTTCATTGAGGATCATCTCAGGAGTTTCAATATGAAGACTTGGAATTGATACCAGTTTATGCTTAATTGTTGGTATTATTGATCAGACTTGTGACTGAGGGGGGGATTTTTATTCCATGTCACGTCATGAGATCCATGATCCTTGACCTTCCATATATTGGAAGCGTTTTGTCTTGGCCCTTCATGTCCATTTGAAGGCTATAAAATGGGCCATATCCAAACCGTGGAAGAGGAGAGAATTCAACTTTTGAGAGAAACGCTACTCTGGAGAAATTTTCACTTCACATTGAGTCCACATCTCTTTGTCCTTTAAAGTCTAAACACATTGTTCATCCCCCAAGATCTTCACTCTTTGATGGAGAACCTCATTGTCTCTCTTATTTGAGATTTCCTTTGGTGGAGGATTGAAGTGGTGGAGGTCCAGCTGGAAGGGACTTAGTTTCTCGATTCCAAGACGTGTCGACATAAAAGTTTGTCACTTGTATACTTATGTTGATCATATTTTAATAGAAATATTATTTTCTCGTCCAATTGATATCTTGCAAATATTTGAATTGTTATTCCATGGGTGTATTTGTTATGAATGTTAATAGATTATGCTATTGTATGTGTTAACTTTATATATTATCACCATATTCTTGCGTATCTTGGTTGTTGAGGACAAGTTGTGGGTATAAAGCTTTGAGTTGCATCCTCAAAGGTGGTCTTCATTGAACGTTTGAATGAGGTAGGCTCTTTATCTTGTCTTATTGGCATTTACATTTATATAGCATACTTGGGGTTAGAGTTTATTTCTGAAGTCATTCCATTTGGCGTGGTTTACTCCATGCCATAGAGTGTTTTTCCTCGTAACAGTGAGTTGGTTGTATCTCAGATTGCTTCTTACTCACTTGGGTTTCTGTCACACTTTTGTCACTTGGGTCATGAAATAAATTATCACAACATCCTTTCCTATATCAATGGTTCTAGATCACCCTCCTTCAAAGCGAAATGAGCCCTAAGAAATGGGTTCCCACTCTCTCCCCTTCATTTCCTTTTAGTTGCTAAAGTTTTGAGTAGACTTCTAAAGGATGATTCCACTGAAGGTGGATTAAAAGGTACCACCATAAGTCCAGGGTGCACTATTTCTCATTTACTTTTTGTTGATGACATACTCATTTTTTGTGAAGGAAATTTCATGTTTGTAGAGCATCTGGAAGAGTTACGTCCTATTTTCTTCAAGGCTATTGGAATGTGCATCAACACTGAAAAATATTCTTTGTACACCTGGGGACTCTCTAAATAGGAGATCCTTGAAATATCACAAATTCTCTTTAACTAGGAAGAGGCCTTGGGGACAGGTTTTAAGTATGTGAGGTTTATACTCAAAGCCAACAGTTATCGATAAAATGACTGGCTATGGCTTATGGAAAAGATAGAAAGAAAAGTTCATACATGGCGTAACAAATGGATTTCAAGAGAAGGTCGTTTGGTTTTGGTCAAGGAAACCTTAGAAACTATCCGGGTATACTGGGCCTCTCTTTCTTGGATACCAAAATGTATCTTGATTATTATCCGAAAATTATCATTTTGTTTTGTATGGGATAGAAGTGTGTATACAAAACCTATGGTGTTTTCCTCGTTACAAAATTTAGAAAATCCAAAAGCCTTAGGAGGACGGGGTTTAAAAAACATTTTATTCTTCTCCAAGGATTTGGCTGCAAAAAATGTGTGGGGGATTATTTAGGGACCAGGGCTTTAGGCTCGGATTACAAAGGAAAAATATTTTCCACATGAATCTATCATAGATTGGATTCAAAAGACAATTAAACAGGTGCAGAGTGGATCAATAATATGGAAATAAATAATCAATGTTTTTCCATTAATAGGAAGATGGTTGGTTTGACATATTGAAAATGGACCTCGGGTGCTTATTGGGAAGGACCCTTGGATATGGTGTCAAAATAATCATATTTTTCAAAACCATCTCATTAAGAACCTTAATAGAGGATATTTTTATTATCTCAACCAAATCATGAGATGGGACTTTGTAAATAGATAGAGGTAGTGGCTAACTTGGGAGGAACTAGGAATTGAATGTGATTAGGAACCTCAGTGGAATAAATGCATCAGGGAACTCCAAAACACCTTGTTTCCAACACTAATTAAGAGGATCAACTCCTTTGGTCCCTAAACCCCAAGGATGGTTATACTCCAAGACTCGGTTATGCAACACTAGCCTATGAAGTCAAACAAGACCTTGCTCCTCGGTGGGTGAAAAGGATTTGGAAGCTAATATGTCCTTCAGAGACTAAAATTTTCATGTGATTTATATTGCATGATAAATCCCTTGCATGGGACAAACTCCAAAAAAGGAATTTTCATGGTCCTGGTATGTGTTATCTCTGTGGGAAAGATTTAGAGAATAATAATCACCTCATCATGGATTACAAATTCACTCAAGAGGTCTAGATGGAGATTCATAAATATATAGGATCTACTTGCAGGTGGAATGGAGCCTCCATCGA
>JASDQU011404707.1:21361-38263 GCA_032191745.1 Picea mariana
GATTTATATTGCATGATAAATCCCTTACATGGGACAAACTCCAAAAAAGGAATTTTCATGGTCCTGGTATGTGTTATCTCTGTGGGAAAGATTTAGAGAATAATAATCACCTCATCATGGATTACAAATTCACTCAAGAGGTCTAGATGGAGATTCATAAATATATAGGATCTACCTGCAGGTGGAATGGAGCCTCCATCGAGGAAGCTTTAAAAACTTGGCTTAGTAATCAACACTCTCACAATATCAAGGCATTCCCCCTAACGATGGTTTGGGGAATTTGGATAGCCAGGAATCACGCCCTCTTTGATATAAAAATCACTTCACCTCGACTTTGCGCTACTTGAATCCTATCTATTCTCTTATATTTTCCTCATAGCTCAAAGACCAAGCATTCTATATCTCAACGGGAACCTAAAATTTAGTCAGATATGCCTTGGGATTTTTTTGATGGGGATGTCAAAGGCGACCCCTCCATGACTAGAGTAGGTGGTATCATACACATCTCACACACTCATTCCATAGATTTTTCTACTGGAATCAAGACAACCACAAATAACTTCAGTGAGCTCATGGCATTGAAACTCATCCTTCAATTATCCTGGGAAAAAGAAAACTCACAACTTCACATTTATGGGGAATCTCATTAGTCATAAATTGGATGAAAGGGGATTTCTCACTATATAATTACACACTTTTTCCATTATTCTAGAATGTCAAAAGAAGAATACATGATTTTTCTCACCTCACTTTTGATCATGTTTACGGGGAATGGAATTAGGAATCAGACCACCTCTCAAAAGCTAGATTGGAATTGGAACAAGGAACATGATTTTTTTTTTTTAAACAACCCGAATGATTCCATGTAATATCTTCATGCTTCATAGCTCCACTTAGCATATGCTAATGATTTTCCGATTTTCACTTAGTCTGTTCAGTTCAAGGAACTTGTTGCGCCAAGAGGCACTCTATAGCCCAATATGAAGGAGATGTTCTCATGTAACATAACGTTATATTAAAAAAATTAATTAAAAACTAAAATAAAATAAAAATACAAGTGGCTCAACTCAATTACACTTATCCATCCAAAAACTCAAAATTGGAAGTGGAGAAATTGAAGGAATTGTCTAATCCAAACAATGAAGGGGAATTGAGTGAACAAACTAGCAAAGTTAAGAACACAGTGCTCAGGTAAGATTTTTTTATGTAAGCCCTAATTTTTCATAGATACGAGTATTAGTTCTTCAGAAAGTATTGTCCTACAAAGTATGTTACTATTTTACCATCCTTTCATTTTTAATTAAAAACTAGAATCGTACTATGAAAGGAAAATAAGCTACAAATACAACTCATGCAAAGTCAAATGAAACATATATTTATAAAACATGGAAAATTAATTTTAGACCTTCATGTAATTCAAATTTTCATAGATCCCCAGACATATCATATAATATTCCACATAGAAAACAAGTCAAGTAGGAGGTGATTCCAATTCAATCCCTATCCTGTTGAATCTTCAAAAATCATAAGCAAACAAACATCTGACATTTGAATCTAAAACACTATGTGTTTTTTAAATTGATGATGATAATACTGTTGATGATTAAATTTTATTGATTAAATGTTGGATTTTGAATGTATTAAGGCATCATGATTACTACACAAATTAAGGAAGTGAGTGTAATGCACTTTAATGATATGATAATTTTATGCATTCTAATAAATAAAATAAAAAATTTAATATGATTAACATGTAGTAAATTTTTTAATGAAATAAACCAGTGTAGATACAACTTAACTCTAGATCTATCAAGCACTGAGAGGAATCAATTCTCTTGAGGTGCAAACCTTTTCTTAAGTTTTGCACTTTAAAAGAGGTTTGCACCTCGAGAGATTTGATCCCTCTCGACGCTTGATAGATCCGGGATTATGATGGATCTACGTTGGTTAGATAATGATCCCATAATGCTTAAATTCAGAACCTTTTTCATAGTTCAACACTTTATATATCTGTGTAGACGATTTTTTTAGTTGATTGAGAAACCACTCACTAGGATCACACATTTTGTATAAAGATATGATGACACTTTGTCTTTTTGTTTGAGTATTTTAAACTATACTTTTAGGCTCTTAGCCAATGGAATTCTTGGGATATCTACTTTTATAATTTTGTTCAACCTCATAAATAAAATTACTAGATTTTTTTCTTTGAAAAAACAATGTAGATATATATATAAATCTATCCAATATTCCATAAGGAGTTAGTAAAAATTATTGGAATAAACTACTATAAATTAAAATTTGTTGGAATAAACTACTATAAATTACATTCTTATAGAAATGAATTGGATTAATTGTTTATTATCATTTATAAAATTCATATATTATTACAAATACAATTTAGCATTCGAGTTATAGTTTATCTCTATTTGGATATAAAAGACGATCAAAAGAATTTGTCATGCTACCAAAATTTCAATTATACCAGGCTATGCATCAGAATAAAATATTTGAAGTCACAAAAAATTCAATATTTAATTATTTTGCAAACTGATTGTATTGTTCATTCCTTAGAAATGTTTATCCCAAGAAACACTTTTGTTTGTACACAAGCACATAAAGAAACTCACTAGGAATATTAAAAATAAAGTTATATGACATTCTTCTTTAGATAATATATTTTAAATGCTTGTCAAACAAGACCTACTAAACTTGGAATGATAGTCTTTTATACTATTTACACAAGAACCACCACTCCTAAGAGTCGGGGAATCTATGCCTATCACTTCCTAAATTCTGGAAGCTTTCAAACTTGTAGGAAACATTCTAAAAACATGGAGAGTAATTCCAAGAGCTGTAGGATATTTTGAGTGAGGTGCCCATCACTCCCAATGTCATTTCCATGACATTTTGTGAATTTCCAACCATTTGGGCCCAGATAGAAAAACAACATCGCCCTTTAGTGTGTCCCATAAGATGCTCCACACCAGGTTAATGCTTTTAATCGCATTCGTTCAATGATTTTAACAACACTAGTTCATTTCGTTAAGAAAAACACATCACAATGCTGAAATTTATGGTGTGCAAATACAAAGTGTCCTTTGTTAAACCAAAACATCAGTATGCCAATTCTACCAGAGCACCGACATGATGTCTAGTGGTGTGTTGTATTACTAATGCACTGCTAAAAGGGCCTTATAGAATATGAACCACGCTTTTTATTTTCCAAAACATGTCGCGGTGCATACGTTTAACATTTACACTTTGGTGCACCATGATTATTGTCTCACCACCACAGATTGCAATGGTGCGTCTACTAAGTCGTATCGTTCTAATTGGTTATTACAAATTCACCTTGGTGTTGTTTTCTTTACAACACTGGTGCATTTGTTGGACTGGTGGGCACTGCTAAGTTAAATTGCATTATTATAGCTGAAGTGATATGATTTGTTACTATTAATGCACTGATGCCACCATGATAATGGAGCACCAACATTTTTTTATTTGGTGTGTTGTAAGGGATAGAGCATTGAGAATGAGACATCCAATGAGATGTCCCGCTATGCCAAGTCAATATATATATGTCTCGGTGCATTTATGTAAACAATATGGATGTGTTAGATTAAAATGGTTGCACCACTACATTAAATTTTATAAATCGTTAAGTTAGTGGTGTCGTTAATTAAGTGAAATGTATTGGTGCAGGTCGAAGCCAATTATGCACCAATTGTAGGGCATTCCAAAGGATGCACCGCTTTGTTTTTATAATTTATTGTGGTTCTCTAGCTTGAATGACATCGGTGTGTACATATATATGAGATTCACTGGTGGTGGTGCTCATCATGGATTTAACACATTACACACCGCTTTGAGGCAAGCCGAAGCATTTGGGCACACTCCGTGAAATTGGAAAAAATTGAAAAAATGCCAAATTTCAAGCTAAATTCAAATTTTGATTGGATGAAAATTGAAATAGGAAGGTAATAAACAATTTACCCAGCCTCTTATGTCTCAAGGAGGCATGGTTTCACCATTGAGAAAAAATTAAAATTCGTGGTAATTTCCAAAATTTGGAAATTGTGAATCTATCAATAGAGTTATCCAAGTCGATGTAGAGCACCAAAAACAAAGAGTGCCGTAGGAAGGATGGTGAGCACTAGTGCTTGCTTGAGAGTTTGGAAGAACAGGATGCACTGTAACAATGAAAATCAATTTGATAATTATTTTTTTTATTTACCCTACTACGGTGCGATTGACGACTGTGAGGCGCACCAATGCGTATTATTCAACGACACTGATGTGATTTATTCAATGTGTGTACTTTTTATTATAAAGTATGGAAATTGTTTGAACATTTATGCATCGATGCTTTATGTTTCATATATTCTCTGATGAAGTTAGTTAAATTGGTTTCACCTATATGTTAAATTTTATAAGTCATTAAACTAGCAGTGCGGTTAATTAATTGAAATGTATTCGTGCGAGTCAAATCCAATTGTGCACTAGTTGCAAGTGTCTCGAAGGACACACCGCTTTGTTTTTATAATTTATCGCAATGCTCTTGCTTGAATGTCACCAATGTGTACATATATATGAGACACATCGGTGGTAGTGTTGACTGTGAATTTAACACAATACATATCGATGGTGGTACTCTTTGTGAATTTAACATAGTACACAACTCTTTGGGGTGATGAAAAGCATTTAGGCACACTGCTTGAAATTGGAAAAATAATTGAAAAAAATGTTAAATATCAAGCTAAATTCAAATTTTGATTAGATGAAAATGAAAATAGGAAGGTAATAAATTATTTACTTGGCCTCTTATGTCCCAAGGAGGTATGGTTTCATCATTGAGAGGAAATGAAAATTCATGGTCGTTTCCAAAATTTGGAAATGTGTGGAATCCACCAATGGAGCTATCTAAGTCAGTGTAGAGAACCAGAAACAAGGCATCTTAGGAAGGAAGGTGAGCATTGATGATTTATTGAGAGTTTGGAAGCATGTGATGAACTATAACAATGAAAACCGGTTTGGTAATTTTTTTTATTTACCCTACCGCAATGCGCCTAACAATAGTGAGGTGCACCGATGCGTAATCTTCGACGACACCGGTGTGATTTATTCAGTGTATGTATTTGTTTATTATTGAGTATGGTGTTGCTTTTGAACATTGATGCACCAGTGATTTATTGTTCATGTATGCACGGGTGCGTATATACCTTGAATGCACATCGAAAAAAAACCCTTCGCAAAAACCTCCGACTGCCCACCTTCAATAAAAACCTCCGCTATAAAAAACTAAGGGATAAATTTTGGGGGGAGGTTCTGTAAAAACCTCTGCAAGAAGGTGTTCTCCTTGTAGTGCCACTTCTGTTAGGAGACCAAGGTAGATATCACAAAAATTGAGGGATGTTTGTGAGGCTCCTAGGAGTGCATTCATAGAGAAAATGCCTTCGAGAAAGTTTTAAAACTATATGGTGCTCATGAGTAGCATCATTGATGTTGAGCCTTCCATTTTTTAGGAAGAAACAAATCAACCAGTATGGTGGGATTCCATGGTAGAGGAGTACAACTCTATTATGAGGAATGATGTTTGGGACATAGTATCGAGACCGGAAGGAATTTAGTTGTGAGTTGTAGGTGGATTTACAAGATCAAGAATTCTCCAAATGGTAGCATCGAGAAGTTCAAGGTGAGGTTTGTGGCGAGAGGGTTCTCCCAGAAAGAGGGAGTGGAATAGGAGGATAATTTTTCTCTATATGTTAGGTATGCTTCTATTTGAGTTTTTATTTCTATTGCTTCAATTATGAGGTGGAGGGTTCATCATATGGATGTGAAGACAACTTTCCTCAATGTGATAATTGAGGGGGAAGTATATATAGAGAAACATCAGGGATTTGAGGTACATGGGAGGGAGTCTCATGTATGTAGGCTTAAGAAATCCTTGTATGGACTCAAATAGACACCTAGGGCATGGTAGTATAGGATAGATGGATGCTTCCAGAGTATGGGATTTACCAAGAGTGAGGCAGATCCTAACTTGTACTTCATACTTTTTGGGTCTGATCCACTCATCTTGGTTCTCTATGTAGATGATTTTTTTCTCATAGTTGTAGAGGAGTTTATTGCAGGGTGCAAAGAAGATTTAGCTATCGAGCTCGAGATGAAGGAAACTGGATTGATGCATTTTTTCTTGGGGTTAGAGGTATGGAAGGTATCGAGAGAGATATTCCTTGGTCAAGGGAAGTACACAATAGAGATATTGAAGATATTCAATATGGAGGACTGTAGATCGATGGCTACACCTATGGTTACCAATCTGAAGAAGGTTGTCACTTCATATTTAGAGTCGGTGGATCCCAGGATATATATGTAGTTGATAGGGTCCTTGATTTATTTGGTCGACACCAAGCCAAATGTATGTTTTGTTGTGAACATATTGAGTCAGTTCATATTGGTTGGAGCCTATGGTGATACATTGTGATAATCATAGTTGTATCAAACTATCGGAGAATCCAACATTTTGTTAAGGGTCCAAGCATATTGAGATAAGATACCACTTCATCTGATATAGTATCCAGAAGGAAGCAATGAAGCTTCAGTATATTTCCACAGATCAACAGGTTGCATATAATCTGACCAAACCCCTGGTTAAAGGGAAATTTGTGTTCTTCAGAGACAAACTTGGAGTGGTGCAGAATACCCTCCTCGCTAAGAGGGAGTGTCGATGTTTGTAGCATCAGACATGTATTTCTACATAGGTCTAAGTGTCTATACATGTGGAATCCATCCAAATCCTTATGCCTTGATACTTTACTTTAATTAAAGGAATTATTAAAGTAAAGTTATTTTATTAGAGAGTTGAGTTTTATTGAAAGAAATACCTTAATTAGCATTAATGAATTAAATAATTTCCATTGATATCAAGTGAGGTGAGAAGTAATTTGAGTTGTTAATCACTTTGGAAGTTAAGGTTAAGTCATAAATCAATCTTATAAAAGAAATGCTAGGGTGAAGGAGAAGACACAACATTGACACACAACAGAGAAGGAATTTTGCTCAGAGGATTGGATCATGAAGGACTGTGATTCAAGGAGATCTTGGATAGGTGGAGAAGGAATTCAAACTATATATTAGGTCAGGGTGAAGACAAAATAGAGGAAATCACAAGTGAGTTTCAGTTGATTGGAGCCACAATAGCAAGGTCTCACAGTACAAAGTTCCATATAGTCTTTGAGTGCATGTACGCGGGTCTTGGTGAAGACAAGCAAGTATACATGGGTTTTCTTAAGGAAAGTCATGTACATCTCAGGAAGCATGAAAGTACAAGGTCATACAACAACGCAAGAGATTTCTAGGGTTTCCAAGTACTGTTCATAGTTTTATGTATTTATTCGTGGTCCATTTTCCCAGGTACGAGAGCCCTTGTAAGATTTGAAGTTATTTGAATGATAATCTTAGTTGATGGACATAATCTCTTTGTGTATTGTGGTTGATATTTTTGGTTTCCAATACTACTTCCATTATCTTTATTTGAGTTGAATATTCCAACAAGGGTATGTTTTTTGTGAGCTGCTAATTTGATTTACAACAAGGAAATCACTAGATAACAAGATACCTAGGGTTGGAGTAAGGGATTTCAACATTTGACTTGTGTACTTTCCTTCAAGTTGATGGATATATTTTACCACATGAGCCCCTCCTTGGACGATGTACTTCACATGGTTACTCACTTAGATTGAGCCTTGGTCCTTTGGAGGAGGTTGAGGGGCTACTTACACATTGATGGAGACCATCCCGCTATTTTAGAGAGGTCCTTTCACATTCTTTGGAGGGCGTTCAACTTTCCTTGAGGATGACACACCTTAGAGAAGACATAACACCTTATGAGAGAATGCACCACCTTTTTTAGGGGACATTGCACATTTTGGAGGTGACTTTACACTTGGAGGATGAAACGTTGCACCCTTTGGAGGGGACATTTTACTTTGGAGCCCCTTCACATGTCTTTTCACATATTTTGAGGGTGGACAACCTCAGGAAAAATTGTATTTTGACAGAATGCCTAAAATTCTTCCATATCAACATCAATAGATACAAAATGGCCATGAGATTTCTAAAATGTGGTCATAATATAAGTTCAGGAAAAAATTGACATGGTTATGGTGCTTTTAAAATATGTCACAAGAGGATTATCTCTAAAAATTTTACCACTCGTGGGACACCTTTTGAGGAGGTCATTCCACATGTTGAGAGGGATGTATTATCATTTTAACACTTTACTTCATCTTGGGAGAATCGTTGGGGGTCTTGTTGACCTATCCACTATTGTATCATGGATTATTTATGTATTGTGGCCTTATCTCTAGGGTTTCTAAAGAGATAAAGGAATATTTTATTTTCTTAGGGTTTCACTAGCAAAATATTTTTATTTTAATGAGAAGGGTGCTAGAGCTCTCATATAAATAAGAGAAGCACTTCTCATGTGGATCATTGCTAGAAATTTTGGATAACATTACTTGTGTACTATGACTTCTATATTTTTTCTATGGATGCATAACTAGAGCACCTTCATGATGATGTTTTGTGGATGACTTTGCAACTTTATGGATTTCATGTATAGGATTTATGGATGAAAATGATTTTTTGAATAAGTGGTCTCTCTAAATATTGTTGGATTTCACTTATGAATGATTATTAAGTGTAATTGTACTTCTCTAGTGGTGGCGGTGCATTAACTTCATATTGTTCTTGGACAAATCCCTTCATTTAAACCCTTAGAAGATTACTAGTGAAGTATCTTCCCTTGAATTGTATTGAATTTTGTAAGGTACTAGGTAGATTTTCTATGGTTTTTAGTGGAAAAACCTAGATCCGCTTACATTCTCTCTAAAGAAAATTTTAGGGGATAAATGTTTCCCATGGGCTAATTTTCCATGCTTTTTTCCAAAAACAATTATTCACCAATTTTCATTTTATCTAAAAGTGATTCGCCCAAATTCTATAAAAAAAAATTGTTTTACCTTAAAAATAACCAAAATTTTATAGAAACTATATAAAATCCTTAGAAATTTGAATATTTTTACAAAAATATCGCCAAACATTTTATAGTTTTCATATTAATGACTAGTAAGATTCACGAAGATTTCTACATTCTAAGATAAATTTCAATCCTTAAAATTATCCTTGATCCTCTCAAGGGAGGTCTTAGTTGACCCCATATGCCCCCCAAAAATAGTAGGAAATCTTCTCATATCTAGTCAATCTAAAATTCAAAACTTTATTTTTTAATCAATGTTTAGGGTAAATCTAKGGTTTTGTTTAGCTTACATTTAATTTTCAACCATCAAAAACCCTAGACGTCTAGGGTTTTCATGCGTATTTTGGCCTAAAATTTTAGGGTTTGCTTGCATATTTTTTTGTTTGTTAGTTTGTCTGTGACATGTGGGACTAACCTGTGGCTAAGAAACCGCGACTCRGGGGCATCTAAGCCATCAAAATCACCCGGGGATCACACTCGGCCTAGGCCACACCAACCCTTAACATGGCTGGATTTTTTGTCCCCGCAGGTTTCGAACCGGCGACTTTAACATCACAGAGTGCCTTAACAACACACTCCGTCACCGACTCTCCTACACCTTGGGGACGAGTTTGCTTGCATATTATTAACCTAATATCATATGGTTTTCTTGCATGCTTGACTTAAAATCATTTTATTGCAAAACATTGACCTTGTTGATTTATTTCGCTACATAAATAGGGCTATATGTCTTGTTTTAGTTGGTAGTAATTGTTGATGTTTTGGTAGCTGCGGGAGGTATTACCTCCCAGAAAACTTTTATTAGAGATGAAAAAGATTCCAACAAGTCCAAGGAAGACCATTGAACAGTTGAAGAACACCCCAGAAAAGAATAAAGTGAAATAGTAGACCACAAAAGAGAAGTCGACCCATAGGAAATAATAATAAAGTGGAAATATAATTTCCAAGAAGAGAAGTCAGCCCACATAAATAATAAAGTAAATTTGAAGACCCAGAATAAGACGTTGGCCACAGAAAGGAACCCAAATTAGTATAAATACAAGTCTGGGTTAGTTCATTTTCACAACTAGACAATTCTCCTTCTGTAGTGCGAACTAGGCAGTTGCAGTTGCTTCGCTATTTCTGGTTTTTGGTTCCCTTGGAAAGTGCACCCTAATTGGGGAAGGATATTCCTAGTGGATATTGGTGGTTTCTCTTGTGCACTACCTCTGGAAGAGTTGCGCTAAGATTGTATGGTCATGCCCAGTTTCTTCATGCCAGTTGTAGTTACAGTTGCAGTTTCCAGTTGTGTTAGTTCTGTGGTGCGTTATCTTGCTCTAGTGATGCGCCTATCTTGCACCAGTTCTGTGGTGATACTGAATTGTCTACCCTTGCTTAGGTTTGAAAATAAGAAGAGATAAGTATTTGTTATCAGGGTTTCTTAATTGTTGGTTTTCTCTTGTGAATAGAGTGTGTTCATGGTTGTATTGGAAATATTCTCTCTAAGAAAAGTTGGTTGGGTTTTTCCTCTAGTTTGGGTTTTTCCCAGGATAAATCTTTGTGTCTTCTTATGCTTATTTATTTGCTACTTATATATTTTAGTATATGCTTATTGAAGGTTAAAATAAGATAAAAATGCTATGGTAAATATAATGTTAACAAAATAGATGAAAATATAACATGGTATCAAAGCAAGTTTCCTTAAGAACAATCTAACCACTAGAAGGAAGATCGTGAGATTTGTCATTGTAGTTTGTTGTTGCACATACCTAAACTTGTCAAGATCATTGAGCACTTATTATAAATTTGTTGGGAAAAATTATATCATAGATCATCTCGCCTTTCCCTAGCACACCTGTTATATCTCTCAGATTGACTTTCCGTCAAAATTTGAATTTTTAGGGTTTTAGGCTTGTTGACATTTTCCTGGACATTGAACTTTCTAATTCAGATTTCTAACTTTTTCTTGTTGTTGATGTAATGTCTCATATTATAAGACAAATTTGAATGGTGCACTTGTATATAAGATGAGGGTGTTTTCAGGATAAGGACATTTATCCAAGCAATGATAGTAGATACAAAGGGATCTTAAATCGAGTGCACTCAGAGGAATCCCAAGAGTTGGAGGCAACAATGACGATGTATCCTACAAGTATAGAACAACTCAAATGAGACAATCAATAGCTAGACTCCGGGTTTCCATATCAGGTTTGATATTTTATATTTTTGCATCCTAAGTAAGTGTTGTAACTAGAATAACAATATTTAGAGGTCTATTACTATTTATATCAAATGTTTAGTAACTCTTGAGTATTGTTTATACGATGATCATTAAGCAAATGATCATTGTTCAATATTAATGATGCACTTGTTTACAAGATAAATTAATCTCCTCTAGGAGATGTTCTTGGTTGTTGACCTTGTTCAAGGCAGGCTAACTATTGACCTTGTTCAAGGTAGGCTAACTTGTAAATCCCATGGAGGTTACCATGGAGATGTTGTTGTTCTTGTTTCTTGTTCCGCCTAGGTTACTATAGAGGAATGATTAGTCACAAAATTAGAAGTGTTGAAAAGTGTTGTTCTTATTTCTTTTTATTGTATTTTGTTTTGGCTCTTGTCTCATGCAGGTCGCAGGTGATAGCTCAGAGAAGGAGCTATTGTGATGATTGTTCCTGTTCTTGTTTTTATTATTGTTCTTATCATAATAATGTTGGTCTTGTCTGTTATTTTCCCTTATTGTTTCTCTTGTTTTGGGAAGGTCACAGGTGATAGCTTTGAGAGGGAGCTACAATGATGGTTGCGAGAGGCAACAAATTAGATGATCTCTAGCTGAGACATGGAGTTGACTATCCAGACATAGAGCTGTGTACATGATCGTACACATTCATGTAACGAAGGAGAAGAAGATGAAGTTAGAACCTTCTGGAAATAAGGGTACTTTTGCGGGATACAAAGTATCTCATATGGAGATTGATTATGAGGAGTAGAAGGCTCCAAAGGATGATTGTACATATCCCTCTAGTTCAGTTGATCACTATTTAGATAACCAAGAAGAGTCAGTAGAGCAAGAAGGGCCTACCTAGAATCATTGCAGTGACCAGGAAGAGACCAACATGGTCATGTGATACTTTACATATATATGGCATTGTTGAGGCATATCATGAGGAGGAACAAATGGCTCCACCAATGGTGAGGGAGGTGTCCCCACCAATGGTGAGACAGGTGGCTCCACCAAGTACCAACTCAGAAGGAGCCAAAGTTCATAGGGAGTCAACCCTCAGGATCCAGTAGGGAAAAGAAACCTCCCAGTACAGTCCATAGGAGATCATACTTCAAAGGAGGTCAACATATGCATAGAGAGCATATGGCTCCAAAGATTATATAGACTCAGAGGGAATCAAGCTTCAGAGGGAGCATGTGAACTCAGAGTGAACCTAATCTCAGAGAGAGTTAGTTGACTCAGAGAAAGAATAGATCATTCATAGGAAGTTCCCCCTCATATTCAGGTGGGAGACAGAGACGTCTTCTAGGACTGACAGACAAGTGTCATGAGTTGAGGAGGCTAGATCAAAGTTTCAAAGACTTCGAGGAGATATGAGACATCCTAGAAGAATTCCCTTGTTTCAATAGAATTTGCTATAGTGACAGAGGAGGAAACCATCAAAAGGACTGGGATATGGATTTTTACTCAAGAGAGAAAGTGACCACACAAGTTTTCCATCTATGTGGTGATGATGAGGAAGATCATTGATTCAAAACCTTCCATTTTTTAGGAAGCTTCTAATCAACAAGTATTGAAGGATGCCATGATGGAAGAGTACCAATACATCATGAAGAATGATGTGTGGGAAGTGGTTCTGAGACCAGAAGGGAAGTCGGTAGTGACTTCCAAGTGGATCTACAAGATCAAGCATGCTGCAGATGGCAGCATAGAGAAGTACAAAGCGAGATATGTGGCTAGAGGATTCTCCTAGTAAAAGGAAGAATATTATGACGAGACACTTGCTACAATAGTCAGAAGAAGTGTACATAGAGAAGCCAAAAGATACATGAGGAGTCTCATGTCTACAAATTGAAGAAAGCTTTGTACGAGCATAAGCAAGCACCCAGGGCATGGTATTCTAGAACACACAATTATTTGATGAGCTTGGGGATGGTTTCCCCTTGATATCGAATGACATGTTTCTTACAAGGGATGAGAAGATCATAGATGGGTGCAAGAGGGAACTCACTTCATAGTTCGAAATGAAGGATCTAGGTATGATGCACTATTTCTTGGGATTAGAGGCATGGCAGAGGCCAGATGAGATTTTCCTTAGCCAAGGAAAATATAAAGTTGAGATCCTGCAGAGACTCGGGATGATAGAATGCAAGTTTATGGCCACACCTATGGTTATGAATATTAACTTATTAAGTGATTCATCTTCATATTTGGTTGATCCCACGACGTACAAAAAGTTGATCAAATACTTGACAATGCCAGATATATACTTTGTAGTGAACACATTGAGTCAGTACATGGTTGATCTTGGACATGTACATTGTATAGAAGCAAAGCATGTGTTGAGGTACCTGCATGGTACGATTGGATATGGACTCAGATATGTCTCGGATGGTGCAGTAAAGTTGTAAGGTTATACAGACTCTAACTGGGAGGGGAGTGCAATGGACGTGAAAATCACATCATGATGTTGCTTCGGTTTGGGATCAGACATGATCTCATGGTTGAGCAAGAAGCAGACATTAGTGGCACTTAGTACAATAGAGGCAACATATATTTCATCTAGTGTTGCAATCCATGAAGCAGTGTGGCTTTGGAAGTTACTTGTAGGGTTATTTGATCTAGAGTTGGAGCCAACTTTGATACATTGTGATAATCAAAGTTGCGATCATGTCTTTCATGACAAGTCGAAGCATAGAGAGATAAAATACCACTACATTTGAGACATAGTGTAGAGATGAGTTGTGGAGCTCCAATGCATATCCATAGATGAGAAGATAGCAAACATTCTCACCAAGCCTCTGTCTAGAGTGAAGTATGAGTACCTCAAGGACAAGCTTGGCGTGAAGCAGAATGTACACCCTCGTTGAGAGGGAGGTGTTATGTTTCTTCTTCAGTTGGATTTCCCCTTTGGCCAAGGGTTTCCCAGATCATTCATGTGAGGTGACTGAGGGAGTAATGTACAGTCAAGTACAAGTCTTTCCTACACCATGTGAGGTGGCTAGGTGTGAATAAGACTTGCAACATAGCCTTTCCCATGCCATGTGAGGTGGCTAGGTGTGAATGGGGATATGGTTGTAGCATTGCCTACGCCATGTGAGGTGGCAAGGTGAAAATAAGACTATTGGGAGAGAAGAAACATCACAACCTGGTACAAGTCCTGCCTATGCCATGAGAGGTGGTTAGGTGTGGATAAGACTTGGAGCATGGTATTGGACCATGACATAGCCTTTCCTAAGCCATGTGAGGTGGCTAGGTGTGAATGGGGCTATGGTGGTAGTCTTTCCCATACCATGTGAGATGGATGGGTGTCAATAAGACTGTCGAAAAGAAGAAATATCACAACATAGTCATGAGGACTATGGCAGTAGTTGTGTACTACTGGACAACATGGTAGTATTTGTGTGCTACTAGTTGATTGCTATGTACTTGTGGAGACCAATAGACTGCATGGGAGTAACTATGTGCTATCGGTTGATTGCATCATAGTCATGGAGATTATGGAAGACAATTTGAGCTATTGACGACATTGTAGTAGTTATGTGCTAGTAGTTGATTGTTGAATAGTCATTGTACTACTAGAATAAAACATCATGGAAGAATACCTCCCAAGCTAAGAGGGAGTGGTGATGTTTTGGTAGCTACATAAGGTATTCCCTCTTGGACAACTTTTCTTAGAGAAGAAGAAGATTCCAAGAAGTCAAAGGAAGACCATTGAACAATTGAAGAACACCCCAGAAAAGAATAAAGAGAAATAGAAGACCATAGAAGAGAAGTTGACCCACATGAAATAATAATAGAGTGGAAATATAATTTCTAGGAAGAGAAGTCGGCCCATAGAAATAATAAAGTAAATTTGACGACCCGGAATAGGAATTCGGCTCCAGACAGACACCCAAATTAGTATAAATACAAGTCTTGGTTAGTTCATTTGTACAATCGGACCGTTCTCCTTCTGCAACGTGCACTAGAAAGTTGCAACAATTTCGCTATTTCTGGTTTCTTGTTCTCTTGGAGTGTGTGCCCTACTTGGGGAAGGATATTCTTGGTGGCTCTTGGTGGTTTCTCTTGTGAGCTACCTATGGAAGAGTTGCGCTAAGATTGTGTGGTGCTTCCCAGTTGCTTTGTGCCAGTTGCATTTATAGTTGTAGTTATCAGTTTCCAGTTGTGCCAGTTTTGTGGTGCGTTATCTTGCTCTAGTGATACGCCTATCTTGTGCCAGTTCTGTGGTGCTACCCAGTTGTCTACCCTTGCTAGGGTTTGACAAGAAGAAGAGATAAGTATTTGTTTTCAGGGTTTCTTCATTGTTGGTTTTCTCTTGTGAATAGAGCTTGTTCGTGGTTGTATTGGAAATATTCTCTCTAAGAAAAGTTGGCTGGGTTTTTCCCAAGATAAATCTTTGTATCTTCTTGTGCTTGTTTATCTCCTACTCATATATTTTATTATATGCTTATTGAATGTTAAAAGAAGATAAAAATGCTATGGTAAATATAATGTTAACAAAACTAATGAAAATCTAACAGTAATATGCCTTATAATTTTCATATTTTAAAAGATAATCAAACCCTATATTTATTCATTATTTTAGCCCTATTTTCCATTGTTTTATAACTCATTTTGAGGACTAAATTTAATTGTTGTAACTTGTTTATTGTTGTAATTTAGTATCTTTATTGCAAGTCTTACAACAACCATTGGTAATTTTCAGATTTGAGTGGTTTGGGGATTGTTTAGCATGAGATAGTTACATGATAAACCCCCTAAATCAACCTTAGAACACTTTAAATCAATTCTAGAATATACTTTGAGTAACCACCTTATCCTTGAATCCCTAAATCAACCTTAGAACACTTTAAACCAATTTTAGAATTTACTTTGAGTAACCACCTTATCCTTGAATTGTTTGATATATTTCATAGGTGGTCTATTGGGTAGCTACATAGGAGACCTTAAATTTGATTGTGTCTTGCCTTAGGATTCCTTGAGGCTACTAGAGAAGCCTCCCTTGTGTTGGATCCATCCTTCACTAAAATGAGGGAAGTTGTTTCCTAGGTGGCAATGGTGACATCTTCGGATGTTCCACTAGTATTGGCACCTTGAAGGATTTTCACTAAGGTGCTAGATTGTGTGATAATAAGTACAACATAAATGCAGAGCACAAAGAGGTCCTCTTCGAACCACTTTTTCATCCCATGGATCATATTTAAGATCATAATGGTTCCTTGCTCCACCAAATGGTAAACATTTCTAGGCCCAAAGAGGACCATCTATTGACCAAAAGGTCAATTTTTTTTGTGATGGTAAGGGAGGCCCTACTGCGTTCATATAGACTAATTGCATGAAACAAATCTACAAACCCACGATTAAGAACAAAAACGCAATAAACAAAGAGGTTGTTAACTTCTTTGTTTTGTACTAAAAAACCAAATGTTGCACATTGCACTATATGCCTGCATGCACACACATGTCAAATTTCAAGGTAACCTCACTGTAGAAAGGCATGATATTACACCTATAAAAATTAGAAGACATTAAATGAGTATCGATGAAACACACTAATCCCTCTCATGGTGTTGTTGATGGGTGTAACCAAGACATACGCACTTAGAGTAGTGAGAGATATATTCAAATATATATATATATATATATATATATATAT
>JASDQU011404707.1:42599-65225 GCA_032191745.1 Picea mariana
ACTTCAATTTCTCTGTTCTGGCACATATCGTTTGGATGAAAGCATCCCAAGGTCTTGTGAGACCATTTAGGGCCGTCATTATGAGTTCGTCTTCGTCTATGGTATCTCCAATAGCTTCTAGCTGTTCTTTGAATTCTGAGATTCTGGAGAAGTATTCTTGAATCATTTCTCCTTTCTGCATCCTTGTATTCTTTAGTTGAGTTCTTAGATTCATCTTCCGGTTTATGTTCTTTCCTTCATATAGTCTGGTCAAGGCATCAAACCTTTCTTTCGGGGTCTTCTTAGATGACACATAAGGAATCAGGTGGTCTTTGATTGAATCTACAATGATTCTTTTGGCCCTGATTATGTCCTTTTGATGCTTTGCTTTTTCTGCAGCATCGGCGGGTTCCGGTACTTCTTCTTTGACGAATCTTGCTAGGTCATTCTCTTCAAGAATGAGGCCAATCCTATACTTCCAGGCACGAAAGTTTCCCACTCCTTCTAACTTGTCAACAAGCTTAATGCTTGCAGACATCTTTACCCGGAGCTAGGAAAATGACCGAAAAATGAAAGTGCTCAAAATAAAAAAATGAACTTACCAGGGACTGCGCTTGGCTGAGGCGAGTAGCCTAGTGTGTTTGGATCTGAGAAAATCCAACTTTTGCTCCTCCAAATTTGATCTGCGGATTTCTGGATTGGTGCTTCTGGTACCTCTGGTACTTTGGTACTTCTGGTACACTGGTTTTTTGGTACTTATGGTACTTTGTGAAACTGGGGTTTCACTTTTCGGGATATCTAGCCACTGAAAAGGTGCGCTGAGAGTGCCAAACTGATCCTTAGGGGAGGGCGCATTTTTCTAGATGGTTTTGGGGCTGAAAAGCTTCACCATCAAAAAGCCCTAATTTTCATGTATGACAACAGTGACGTTTTTCATTTGTGAAAGATGCTTCCTTCAGCTTGGCTCTGATACCATGTTAATGTTTAAGCCATTATTATAGATGTTTGCATTTCATTAGATAACAATAGCATAATCCAAGATCACTGAGAAATACACAATCACAAGAGACACAACATTTATCTTGGGAAACCGTTTAGGGGAAGAAAACCCATCAAAACTTCCTTAATATAGATAGCCAATACAATGCCAAGAGATCTCTTAAACTAATACAAAAAGTCCTCTCCTAGATATGCGCCACTCTCTCTCTCCTTCTCCAGCAACAGATCCGAAACTTGTCTCTCAATGAGCAAGTGAGTTGTGTGTCTAAGTGAAGCACTGGCCTCTTTATTTATACAAGTTTGGCACGTGTGAAATGTCTCTCCACTGGCAGGGCCGACTTCTCAAACTGGGTGGGTAAACCCACCTTTATTATATTTCTGGGCCTCTTTAATATCTGCTGGGGCCGACTTCTTATTCTGCCTATTACAATTGTCTTTTGACCAATCCGCAAAAGGGGATTGGGTCCTATTACAATAACCGACATGATCAATCCACAATGGGGATTGATCCTATGAATAATATATCAATAATAATAAGAATACTCTTTGCAGTTACATTATTTCAACAATAACTCCCGTTACGCCAATTTGCCTCCCTTAGCCTTTCCCTTTGGGACAAGTACAAATTGTGCGATAACAGGTACCTCACAGTTAGTCAACAAAGACCCCTACTTATCTGTCTACAATCCCTCTTTATACATTAGAATAGGGCATTGTTATCCACCAAGTTGCACTAGGATGGACTTGCAGATGAGCCACCAAAGATTGAACAATGACTTGTTCAAAATTCAGAGTTCAGAAGTTCAGCCAACCAGTATGGCCATTTTACAACTTTTTTACCACATTTCCATACCCTACAGGGAATGGTAATAAAATGACTTAAGCATGTGATTTTTGGAAAAGGCTTAGCCACCCAAGGATTAAATACTAGTACTTTACTCTAAAGTGTTTTTTTTACTTGCTAATAATATCTTGCTCTTTAAGAGAAATATAATTTTCGAGTTTTTTCAATCAATAACCTCCAAAGGTGGAGYAATTGTACTAGTAGATATGACTTGGGGGGTGTTTTAAGTCTAGAGTCTTATGTATATAACCATGCTAAGCATTATCCTAGAGTTCCATGGAAATGTGCTAAGTCTCTCTTAGGATTTTTTATTTTTTTTTCAGTTAATAAAAATTTCTTGTAAAACAGGATTTTTTAGTTGTAATTTGAAGTTGTATTAGAAAAGTGGTACTAGGGGGCATTATATGCCTTGGGGGTTCTCATTTTTGAACCTAGGGCAACCACTTTACCGAAGTACCCACTTTTGTGAGTGAAATTAGTGATTTTAATCACTAAAAAGATAATTTTACTCTCAAAAGCCAAAAAAAGACATAAAAAATCAGCAATGCTAAATTTTAGCAAAGTTGTCAGAAACATGTTTTGACATGTTTTTAGTCAAAAAAAGGCTAAGAGGATATGTGGCACCCATAGAGGCATTCTCCTTCGTCAAACACTTGAGTTAAACTATGGCTTGGGTAAATAAGGCACATGCTACATTGGTTTATTGAGTTGTCACCAAGAGAGGTGTGCCCCTCTTGAGGATAGGTGGCACATTCCTAAAGGGGGCTGCCCACCTCTTGAGAGGTGGCACCCTCTCCACTCACCATCTCTCACATATGCCACTTGGTAAGCGTTAGAAGAGAGGTGGCTGCCCACACTCTCACACTTGTCAAGCAATCCTCTCCAAGTGGTGCACCCTCCTTCCTTGGGAAGTGCACCCCCCTCTCTATTTAACCAAGCACTCACCTCTTCCACAAGCTAGTTGGAGCTTGGGTGATCTTGCTTGTTGATGTTATTCTAATATTTCTTCCTCATTGGAATAAAAAGGCATTGGAGGCTACTACATGGTATAAAACAATCTTGTGTGGATCATCTATTTTCAATTTTATATGACGTATAAGCTTTCTTGTTAATTTTTTGCATTTGTTGTTAAATCTTGGCCTTGGAAGGGGAGCTACCTCCCAATAGGATAGAAATAGAAAAGCTAGCTTGCTTGATATTTCTATTGATTCATGTATGTTAGATGGTTTGAATTGCATGCTTATTTAGCTTAATATTCATACTTTCATGCTCCTATATTATGTGACACCATTGCATTTAACCCTTTTGCAAGAAGTTTTAAGTTGTGTAGGATATCTCACTTGAAGGATAGGTTGGGCTAGCTTGCATCTTCCTCATTTTTCAAGATTGTGGTGAACAACATAGTCCCTCAGTTTTCCACCAAAGCAAGGAACCCCATTGCCCAAGGCTTTTCAAGGGATCAAGCAATTCTACTCTCTCTTTCTCTCTTAAATTCTAAATTTCTTTGTTTACTTAAATCTACATTCTAGATCTACCATACTTCAATCTAAATGCATAAGTAGATCAGATCTGTAGAAGCATTTGTTTAGATCTTAGCTTAGTTTCAATTTATCTATCTTTTAAGCAAAATCTAGCAATAGGAAAAGTCTCTTTTGCAAGTTAAAACTTAGTCAAATTTGAAGGCTTTAAAAGAGTTCTTTGATATTATGCTTCAGCTTTCATATCTAGCAAGTTAAGTGCTTTGAATTTGCTGCCTTTTAAAAACAGTCAAAGACCCTGTTGTCGTCCTTATACACACTTGCAAACTTGAGCTAAGTCCTGCTCACTTAGTGTGTCCTCAGAGGCACAATGCCTAGGTTCAAAGTCCACGCTGTCACTTTGACTTGAACCTCTTCCGTCTAGGCTAACTCCTAGGGAAGCCAAGGGAGGTAGACCCTAGTTACTAGATGAGATTTAGAGTTTAAAGTTCTAGGAGTTGGTTTCAATTTGTTAAATGGTCAAGGGGAATCTAGCCTATGATGTTAAGCAGGAATGCAAGAGACAACAATGTAGGATGACAGTCAAACCTTTTCCTAGGACAACTAAGACTAGTGCATAAGATTGGGCAAGGGGTCAACTAAGTTAAAGGGAGATTAATTACAAAATAGTTACAAGTTACAAATATTACAACAAGATGGATACAATTAGATACAAAGATATAGAAAGAATATCTAAGATATACAGAGTTAGCCTAAACTAAATACAATGGATACAAGATATACAATATACTAACAAGTTGCTCGAATTTGTAGGAAATAAAGATACTCAAGACAAGATAACCATCAACACATCAAGCCAAGAATGCTCACAATAGATCTTACCCTATTGGACTACGTATCAATGGCACAAAAACGAAAATCATTCAAGAACCAGTCAAGAGAGTGCCTCCAGGTGGATGCGCAACTTCTTGAAGGATCACACCATAGATTACACGAACAACAATAAATAAAAAGTGTGTGAAAATGTAAAGTGTTCCAGATAAGAGATATAACCACTTAGATAATATCCCACAACTTATAAAATGACTTGCATGTAAATAAAGATATGAGATCAGTGTGTTTGCAAGTGTAAGAGTAAATTGCCGATAAGTTGTAGAGCAAGAAATAAATTAAGTGATTAAGTGAGATTTATTTTAATCCTATCTAAGTGTCAACCCAATATTTTCCTCCCCCAATTACCAAGTAGTTGTTGGGTGCTCAAGAAGTAAGGCAACGAGGCCCACCCTAGCTCCACAGGTCAGTCCTAAGATCAAAGTATTCCCGAAAAGAACGTTGCGCGCTGTGAGACCGTCTCCGACCTAGCACCTTCTGTTGCCTTCCTCCGACCCCGTTTTAAATGGCGAAGATGGTTGGTAAAGGTGCCCTATTAAGTCTAATAAATTTTAAACCTATGAGCTAAGTATTGAAGTGTGTTTGAGTGCTTAAAGCTTGCTCAAATGCCAAAGTATGTTACTATGAATTTTAGTTTCCGGAAAGGGCCTAGGGGACCAAAACCAAAAGTTGAAAGTTAAGTTCTTAGATGTGAAACTATTGCATGTGAAAAGTAAGAACTTGAAATGACTTGGAAATTGAAAATGACGATTATTTAAGCCATTATGATACTAATGTCTGCATGCATGTGTGTAAGATAAACAATTAAGAAGTAAATGACTTGCATGCAACGAAAAATAAAGATTTAATCTAAACCTCCACGGGCTCTAAGCTAACATTTAGGTGTAAAGTCTACTCTAGATAATTTTAACTTTAAGCATGCATGTAGATACCACAACTAACTAGCTAAACTATGAAGTAAAGACAAAAAGGAAACTAAACTAAAGCTTGGAAAGCAAAAACTGAAATGAAAGAATGCAAGCCACTTGGGTACACTCCTTTGGGCTTGCTTGCAGTGATTTAGATAGAAAATAAGAAGAGGATAGAGTTACCACTTTGAAAGGAGGCCCTTGAAGGTGTGTTGTGAAATAAATCGGGCAGTATGCACCCTTAACCTGGCGAGAACCTGCAAAAATCAGCAAGCTATTGCTTGTTGATTTATGCTGCAACACACTCACAATGTTAAGGAATTTTTTTGTTATGAAACGGAAGTTTCCCGCATGTAAAAACCAGAAATATATTTGAATTTATTTACCTATCTAAGCAAGTTAGCACACAAAATCTGAATATGAAAAAAAAAAAAAGATGATCAGAAAGAGCTTGTGAAGTTTTAGTAGACGATGAGGGTAGATTCGTGCTTGAACCTCTCCCAACAACTCCCTTTAAGATGACCTGCAAACTTCAAATAAACTGTGAGATCAAGTAGATAATGGACTGCATGCATGAATAATACAACAAAGTTAGTATTATAAATGAATACAATGCATGTAAGTTCAACAATCATAAATTTACTAAACCCAGCTAAGCAAACAAAGTTTTACTTAAGCAATGCTACTTAATGATCACAATAATATTGAAAGCAATGAGCAATATCACCTCGCAAATAGATGGAACATGTGGACATAGTCCAATACTCCCCGATTCCTCCAAAGCAATTTTTTATTATCCAATGGAAGAGGTTGTAGCAACAAAGTTGCTCCAAGCTCTTCAAAAACAAGTGAACCAAAACAAGATGACAATGTGAGAGAGAGAGAGAGAGGGAGATGGTAGGAAATTGGCAGCATAACAATACTTTGAAGAATGGTGAGGAAAGAGTGAGGGGACAGTCTCATTTATAGCAATAGACACCCAAGATACCCCTCTTAGATCTTTGACATTTGTTAAAAATCCAACCAAGGAAACAACTCAAGTGAAGAAGGCGTGAGCTTTTAGGGTTGAGATGAGAAAGGAAGGTTGGGTGTGTTGGAGAGTGAGTTGGCAAGGCAAGAGGGGCGTATTGGCCAAGAAGGGAGGCCCACGCTTTCCTTAAAGCAACCTTCCCCTTTACTTTGTGATGTTTCCACTTTTCCAAAGGGTAATGGCGCAAATCCCAAAGGAAAAGCGTGAGGGTGTGAGGGAGTGTGTTGGCACACTCCCAAAGGTGAGGTGGATGGGTAAGGAGGGCGCACCTCATCAAGGAGGGGCCCACGACTCATTTTGAATAAGTTTCCAATTCTTTACATGAAGTGGGGGTGCAAATCCCAAGGAGGAAATAATTAACAAGTGAGTTATGAGGTGGGTAATGGTTAGGAAAGGGGGTTGGGTAGTTTAGGGAGTCTCTCTCAACCATTAGTCACCTTTACATTACCTCATTTGATTATTTATTACAAAATTGACATTTTCCAATGTCTTGGGTTTAGCAATTAAAATTACTTTTATCTGACTAAGACTCCTAAGTGGACAAAACCCTAACAAAACTTGTTCGACTGAGTTCAAATTTGGTCCAAGGGTGTAAGGGGTCTCACTCCATTTCTTTTGAGTAGAAATACCCCTATCAAAACCCCAGGGACCTAGATTTTTACAATTTTTCATTAGAAATAATCAATTAATTAATTAATTAAAATCTCAACCTTAGGAAATTTTAATTAATTAAAAAAAACCTATCTAGACTCGACTAAAAATCACGAAACTTTTTGGGTTGTCTTACATGGTCATTTACATCATTCCTAAACACTCGGTACGAGAGGACGACTTCATTAGAATGCCTTTCACCACTTTGGAGGATTTATTGCTAGTGGGAGTGAAAAACTCAAGGGAAATTAATAAGGTTGGTTAGGCCAGATTAAGATCCTGAGGATAGAAAACACTCAGTGAAAGGAACTCTCCTAATGAAGAAATCCTAAGGTAACTGACCTAACTATGATCCATGCAGACCTATTACATTATCAACCCACGTAGGGGTGCGAAAATTCCGTTTACAAAAATTGTGTGCTGGAGCAAAAATTGCCTTGTAGAACCAAATAGTCTCTGACTTGTTTGCATCTGATGATGCATATCTTCATGGCACATGGAGTTGACCCCCTGGTTGAATAGGCGGTCAACATCTGGCTCCACATGGGGACGTGTGTTCGATCTTCTCACATGGGACGGAGAGCATATGAGAATCCAGCATCTACAAAAAGTGCTCACCAATATCCAACATAAGCATACATATATATCAAATGAACAAATAAAATGCTATAAACAACAATTACATAATGAAATAACTATTGTATAATATGAACTATGATACAAAAATAAATCTAAGTACATAATCAGATAATGAATAAAATAATACAAAACTGAAATACAAGCAGAAGGGTTAGAGATACGTTACAAAAGGTGTCCCTTTGGACACTAAGTTGCCATATGAAGAAACTCTTCAAGGAGGGGTCCTCTCACTAGCATGTCTGACTTTATGTCGTCCCACTGGCTGAGAAGAGTTGCTAGAAGACTAAAACAGTTTATGCTGACTGCTGATCTTTTCATGTGAATCCCAGTTTCTAACCTTAGGCCACTTGGGACAATTCCCCTTGAAAAATTTCTGATGGTTTTCCATAGGTGCCAAGTGCAAAGTCTGTGAACTTAATTTCTCCTTAAAAGGCTTGGCATATCTTTTATTAGGGATGACATACTTCACTTTATCAACACTAACCTTGTCATCCCTATCACTTTCCATCAGATTTTCATCATATATTCTATCTTTGATTTTCCCAATTTCTGAAAAATACGGAGGATGTGGCCCAAGAATTCCATCTAACTGTTTCTGACATCTAACTGATTCCTTTGATGAAGATTGAGTTGATAACACATCTTCTACTGAAAAATCCAACTATGACTTTAATTCTGAAGGAGGCAAACCATCATCTGTTTTATCCGAGTCTCCCTCAACAAAAATCCCATCAAAAGAATCCATGGGGTCCCAAACATTACAAAGGCTTGCGGTTCTGCTATTAAGTTCCATCTTGGTAGATGTGATAGGAGTCGACTCTATCTCATAACATCCCATCTCTACTTCTCGATAGACAATCTCGTTATCGTTTCTCCCAGGATCTTCCACATGATATTTTCTTTCCAACTCTCTATTCAACCTGAAAGTTAAACCATTTGGAGTTGGAATGGTGGCATAAGTTAAGTCCATCTATAAATTTCCACCTAAATCTACATCTGTCTTTCTGTTTAGCAAGATACCCCAAGTATCCGACACATCAATCACAACAATGTCCATCTCAATCATGATATTTGTGAATGCAACCAAGTGTACTTATAATCCCTTAATCAAACCATGCACCTCTATTGTTCTGCTATCCATAGCACAAATGTTATGATAAGGTCTAGATATCCTTAAGTTCAATTGTTCCATTACTCTCTTAGTCATAACATTTAAGGTAGGTCCTGAATCTAGCATACAATTATGAAGAATAAAATCATTCACGAGCAAGGATAGGAAAAAGGGTCTATTCTTTTCATTCTCCCTATCCATATTTTGCAAAATAACTGGTGCATCCTGATAAGTTCTTGTTGGTGGACTGTCAACACTTTTCTGAGAAGGACAATCTATGGCTTTGAGTAGCTTCTCCCTCTGAGAAGGAATCTTCATTATTTCCGAGACAAGCACCAAAATCTTTGCATTACTTAACCATCCTCCTAAGTCAATATTCAATTCTAAGCTTGCATACACATTTGACTTAGGGGGAGTGGGAGCTACCTTGGGAATGCTTGCTTGGTTTTTATCTTGACCTTTATTTCCATTCCTTTGGTAGGCAATGCCTCTAAATTTAGCCATTTCAGCTACTTGTTGTGGAGTAGGCTTAGGACCAAACTTTTCTGTCGCCTTATCCACCACAACATCACTCATGCAATTCATGTTATTTACCCCCTCATTATGTTCACCCAAACCCATCCAATCATACATGCCAACATTATATTCATGACCAAACATATTAACTTGTTCATTTTCCGATCCATAAGGTCCTATCTCATCACTAAGGTGAAGGAAGACTTGGCAAGTTGACTCATCATGAAATTGCTCACAAGGTCTACAATAATGAATAGCTTGCTGGTCAACCCAGTTAGTGGATTCAAATGGGTTTGGTGGTCTTTGATATTGGGGAGGAGGCTTCTTAGACCATTTATCATTTGTCCTATGTTGAGGTCTATTAGCCTGACCCCTTTCCATGGTGATCAACCAGTTTTGTATGGCATTGATTTGACTTGCTTGGTTGATCTCCATTTGCTTGATCTGATTGGCATGATTAATCTCCATCTGTTTAATCAATTGAGTAAGTTCCTTCATGCCATCATTAGAGGATTTTTTATTTTCAACATTCTTCTTCTTCTCATTATAAGGTTGAGAAGAAGATCCTCTAGTAAAACCAGGAATATTGGATTTCCCAGCCTCTTGCATATTTTTATTGATTTTTATAGCTGTGGCTTGTGATGCTTTTAAATTTTGAGGGTCCTTATCCCTCAAGGCATACCTCATTTCCCCCTCAAAGGCCTCCATATAATATATCAAGGTTGCAGCATCTAAGGGTTTAATATCAACATGAAGACTCTTCACCAAAATATTAAACTTAGTGTTGAATTCTTCCATAGTTTCATTTTCTTTCTTACGACTAGTAGTGAGGGCAGCTAGCTGAAATCTATGTTCCTTCTGATGACCCCATCTCATTCTAAATTCATTCAATATTTCCTCAAGGGTTCTAAACTTAGCCGGATCGAAATCAGTAAACCATTCAGTGACATCTCCTTCTACTAAGTACACAAACAGGGTCATTTTTACATCTTCGTTATGACCCCGACAATATCTCTCAACACACATCTGGAAATTCAATATGTGAGACTTGGCACTAATGGCATTGTTTCCCTGGAAGGTAGGTAACTTATCAATGGCCTTCTTAGGGACTTGGTGAGGGGCACCTTGGATTGCTGCAAAATTCAAAGGCCTCAAAAACACACTCATGGTTGCATTAGGAGTACAAGTGGGATTATTCACAGTTTGTTGATTATTAGTTTGGAACAAGAATGGATATCAGTGAGTGCTTCTTCTCCAAGACTTTCAAGTAGCCTCCTAGGGGCAAGGCGATTTATCCTCCTCCTATAAACTTTTTTGGGTTCAGAAAAAGAGTAAATCAGTCCTCGTGGAACGCTCCTACTAATATACCTGATAGATTTGTTCAATGGAGTCGCCACTTGGAAAGGAATCACACGAAATCAACCAATGCAAGTTCAAAGAATTTTAGGGACTCAAGTTTTTTATTGTTTAGTTCATAAAGAATAAGTTAAGTCGTTTTGACCAAGGATAAATGACTTATCCCCGGCAACGGCGCCAAAGATGTTGTCGTCCTTATACACACTTGCAAACGTGGGCTAAGTCCTACTCACTTAGTGTGTCCTCGGAGGCACAATGCCTAGGTTCAAAGTCCACGCTGTCACTTTGACTTGAATCTCTTCCGTCTAGGCTAACTCCTAGGGAAGCCGAGAGGGGTAGACAATAGTTACTAGATCAGATTTAGACTTTAAAGTTCTACGAGTTGGTTTCAATTTGTTAAATGGTCAAGGGGAATCTAGCCTATGATGTTAAGCAACAATGCAAGACGCAACAATGTAGGATGACAGTCAAACCTTTTCCTAGGACAACTAAGACTAGTGCCTAAGATTGGGCAAGGGGTCAACTAAGTTAAAGGGAGATTAATTACAAAATAGTTACAAGTTACAAATATTACAACAAGATGCATACAATTAGATACAAATATACAGAAAGAATAACTAAGATATGTAGAGTTAGACTAAAATAAATACAATGGATACAAGATATACAATATACTAACAAGTTGCTCGAATGTGTAGGAAATAAAGATACTCAAGACAAGATAACCATCAACACATCAAGCCAAGCATGTTCACAATAGATCTTACTCTATTGGACTGCTTATCAATGGCACAAAGACGAAAATCATTCAAGACCCAGTCAAGAGAGTGCCTCCAGGTGGATGCACAACATCTTGAAGGATCACACCAAAGATTACAGGAACAACAATATATAAAACATGCGTGAAAATGTAAAGTGTTCCAAATAAGAGATATAAACACTTAGATAATATCCCACAACTTATAAAATGACTTGCATGTAAATAAAGATATGAGATCAGTGTGCTTGCAAGTGTAAGAGTAAATTGTCGATACGTTGTAGAGCAAGGATTAAATTAAGTGATTAAGTGAGATTTCTTTTAATCCTATCTAAGTGTCAACCCAATACTTTCCTCCCCCAATTACCAAGTAACTGTCGGGTGCTCAAAAAGTAAGGCAAGGAGGCCCACCCTAGCTCCACAAGTCAGTCCTAAGATCAGAATACTCCCGGAAAGGATGTCGCGCACCACGAGACCGTCCCCAGACTAACACTTTCTGTTGCCTTCCTCCGACCTCGTTTTTAATGGCGAAGACGGTTGGTAAAGGTGCCCTATTAAGTCTAATAAATTTTAAACCTATGAGCTAAGTATTGAAGTGTGTTTGAGTGCTTAAAGCTTGCTCAAATGCCAAAGTATGTTACTATGAATTTTAGTTTCTGGAAAGGGCCTAGGGGACCCAAAACCAAAGTTGAAAGTTAAGTTCTTAGATATGAAACTATTGCATGTGAAAACTAAGAAATTGAAATGACTTGGAAATTGAAAATGGCAATTATTTAAGCCATTATGATACTAATGTTTGCATGCATGTGTGTAAGATAAACAATTAAGAAGTAAATGACTTGCATGCAACGAAAAATAAAGATTTAATCTAAACCTCCACGGGCTCTAAGCTATCATTTAGGTGTGAGGTCTACTCTAGATAATTTTAACTTTAAGCATGCATGTAGATACCACAACTAACTAGCTAAACTATGAAGTAAAGGCAGAAAGGAAACTAAACTAAAGCTTGGAAAGCAAAAACTGAAATGAAAGAATGCAAGCCACTTGGGTACACTCCTTTGGGCTTGCTTACAGTGATTTAGATAGAAAAGAAGAAGAGGATAGAGTTACCAAATTGAAAGGAGGCCCTTGAAGGTGTGTTGTGAAAGAAATTGGGCAGCATGCACCCTTAACATGGTGAGAACCTGCAAAAATCAGCAAGCTATTGCTTGTTGATTTATGCTGCAACACACTCACAATGTTAAGGAAATTTTCTGTTATGAAACAGAAGTTTCCCACATGTAAAAACCAGAAATATATTTGAATTTATTGACCTATCTAAGCAAGTTAGCACCCAAAATCTGAATATGAAAAGAAGAGAAAGATGATCAGAAAGAGCTTGTGAAGTTTTAGTAAATGATGAGGGTAGATTCGTGCTTGAACCTCTCCCAACAACTCCCTCTAAGATGACCTGAAAACTTCAAATAAACTGTGAGATCAAGTAGATAATGGACTGCATGCATGAAAAAATAACAAAGTTAGTATTATAAATGAATACAATGCATGTAAGTTCAACAACCATAAATTTACTAAACCCAGCTAAGCAAACAAAGTTTTACTTAAGCAATGCTACTTAATGATCACAATAGTATTGAAAGCAATGAGCAATATCACGTCGCAAATAGATGGAACATGTGGAGACAGTCCAATACTCCCCGATTCCTTCAAAGCAATTCTTTATTATCCAATGGAAGAGGTTGTAGCAACAAAGTTTCTCCAAGCTCTTCAAGAACAAGTGAACCAAAGCAAGATGGCAATGAGAGAGAGAGAGAGGGAGATGGTAGGAAATTGGTAGCATAACAATACTATGAAGAATGGTGAGTAAAGAGTGAGGGGAGAGTCTCATTTATAGCAATAGAGACTCAAGATACCCCTCTTAGATCTTTGACATTTGTCAAAAATCCAACCAAGGAGACAACTCAAGTGAAGAAGGCGTAAGCTTTTAGGGCTGAGATGAGAAAGGAAGGTTGGGTGAGTTGGAGAATGAGTTGGCAAGGCAACAGGGGCGTATTGGCCAAGAAGGGAGGCCCACGCTTTCCTTAAAGCAACCTTCCCCTTCACTTTGTGATGTTTCCACTTTTCCAAATGGTGAGGGGGCAAATCCCCAAGGAAAAGCGTGAGGGTGTGAGGGAGTGTGTTTGGAGTGTGTTGGCACACTCCCAAAGGTGAGATGGATGGGTAAGGAGGGGCGCAACTCATCAAGGAGGGGCCCACAACTCATTTTGAATGAGTTTCCAATTCTTTACATGAAGTGGGGGGCGCATTCCCCAATGGGGCGCAAATCCCAAGGAGGAAATAATTAACAAGTGAGTTATGAGGTGGGTAAATGGTTAGGAAAGGGGTTTGGGTAGTTTAGGGAGTCTCTCTCAACCATTAGTCACCTTTACTTTACCTCATTTGATTATTTATTACAAAATTGACATTTTCCCATGTCTTGGGTTTAGCAATTAAAATTGTGTTTATCTGACTAAGACTCCTAAGTGGACAAAACCCGAGCAAAACTTGTCCGACTCAGTTAAAACTTGGTCCAAGGGTGTAGGGGATCTCATTCCATTTCTTTTGAGTACAAATAACCCTATCAAAAGCCCAGGGACCTAGCTTTTACAATTTTTCATCAGAATTAATAAATTAAAATCCCAACCTTAGTAAATTTTAATTAATTAAAAAAAACCTATCTAGACTTGACTAAAAATCACGAAACTTTTTTTGTTGTCTTACATTGTCATTTACATCATTCCTAAACACTAGCTACCAGAGGACGACTTCATTAGAACACCTTTCACCACTTTGGAGGATTTATTGCTAGTGGGAGTGAAAAACTCAAGGGAAATTAATAAGGCTGGTTAGGCCAAATTAAGATCCTGAGGATAAAAAACACTTAGTAAAAGGAACTCTCCTCATGAAGAAATCCTAAGGTAACTGACCTAACTATGATCCATGCAGACCTATTACATTATCAACCCACGCAGGGGTGCAGAAATTCCATTTACAAAAATTGTGTGCTGGGGCAAAAATTGCCCTATAGAACCAAATAGTCTCTGAGTTGTTTGCATCTGATGATGCATATCTTCATGGCACATGGAATTGACCCCCTGGTTGAATAGGCGGTCAACAGACCCTAAGGAAACAAGTTTTCTAGCTTGCTTTCCTTAGTTCCTTTTGCTCATTTATCATATATTTTTACATAATTTTTTTTGGGTTTGTCTACTAATAACCAAAGACACTCTTAAAGTGTTTTTGGCCATCTTTTGTATTCTTCTGTTTGCTGTTTTGTGCAGGTCTTTGAATAAACCAGTGGAGATTCTACCAAAATTTGGCGGATTAGGAGCAATTGGGACTTCGAGAAGCACCCTATACCTTCCTAAAGACATTTGTAACTTGTAAAACATTTGATCCATCATTCTAAGGATCCAACATCTCATCTAAAGGAGATCATTGTAAATGAGTTAATGAAATAAGTGAGCCAAGGGAGGCCTCACTTTTTGTTTCCCCCTTAAGGGGTTTGGTGTTGTGGTTTGGGCATTTTCGTTTAGTTTTCTTCCTTTTACTTATAAGCTCAAACAATTTCACATATAAAGAATAAGCTAAAAATAAGTCACAACTTTAGTTTTAGTTTTCTTTTTGCAAAGTAGAACACTAGTTGCTAGTTTATCTTTCTTTTCTACAATTTCAACTCTGGCAAATAAACTGTCCCCTTAGCTCCTCACAAGAGGCTGGTCAGTGAGGACTTAGTAATTAGAAAACATTTTCCTTTCAACATTTTACTTTACTGTTTAAAATAAATCTTCCCCTCAGCTTCCAGTGTTGTTCCTGACCCCTCCAGTTGCGAGTTTGTCTCGATCTTCTAGGAGTAAGTTTCATACACTCCAGGATGGTCAATGTGGAGTAGTAATAATAGGACAATCTCAAAAGAGGGCGATTGTTTGGTTTAAAGAACTGCCTAGGAGGAGTGTGTGAAGTTTCATTGAATACCTCGAGCTTGTTCCCCTCAGTGTTGGACCTCTGACACCTCTAGTGGGCTTGTTGGTGAAACCATTGGGTTTCAACAAGTTCTCAACAAATCTTTGAGCTAAAGAGGCCAAATTTAGTTTAGCTTGCTTTACTTTCACAATCTCATTAATCTACTTTTCAAAAGGCAATCTAATAAAACACGCGTTCAACAATGCCCACGATACTTTTAAGGCACTGGTCTCATTTCATATTACACAAAGCTATTTGCTTCAAGTACTTTTATTTCTCAAGCACTTGTTATTTATCTTGAAGTATTCCCTTTATCTACTTGCATCTTGTTATCTTGGGTATCTTTTTTATGCAAGTACGTATTTATGTATAAGTGATTGTGGTGGTTGATTGATATATGCTCTTAGAGTAGATTTACTTTACATTTTGTCTTTTGCAATAAACTCCTAGATGTATTTCTTGTACTTAGATTAGTTCAAGCCACAGATTATTTTCTTTAGGGACCACCCCCCTTGGCTTTGCTAGGAATTGGCCTAGACGGAGGAGTTGAGAATTAGGTGACAACACCTTAACTCTAACTTGCCCCCAAGGACACACCAAGTGGATTGAAGATTTCTTCCACGTTACCCTGGTGTGTATAAAGGCGACAACATGCATACCATGACTAAGAACTGGTGGTTCCATTTTTTAACCTTGTGATGCAGTCATCTTCGATCCTGTACTAAATCACCTATAGGAACAAGTTTCTACCCCTAAAGTGCACAACCAACAAGTAACAACATTAACAGAAATTGAATAACTTAAAGAATGCCAAGAGAAATTACAGTCATAGGAAAAAATATGTAAACAAGAGACAACACCATTAAATAGGGACACAGGAAAATTTATTAACAAGAAAAAAATTTGTCTTCCACAGTCTCATTATATTTGAGCCAAATCCGGCACAATACTCATTCAAACTCTAACTGGAGGTGTGCTCATTGCTCCACGTTGTCCATCCCAAACTAGCGTCCCTTCCTCTGCTCCATTGTTCTGCAGACATCCCTTTTCTCTTTCTATCCCACCTGAACTAAAAGGCCAAAAACTCCCCCTATCTGTTTTCCCTTTCTTTTTTTTCTTTTGTTTCTTGGCAACCAAACCGCCTCTTTTTCCCCAACCATTTCTTGTTTTCCTTCCCCAAATGTGTTGGCACTGGGCAGTTTCAACTATCCAAATTCCCGGTCATTTTTTGAATGTGCGTTGGAAACTTAGACAACTGTAGCAGTTAAATTCTTCAATCATTTCAAGTAATGTTTTTTCCATCACGCAATTAGTCTATCACTTGTCACGAAATTCTTGCAAGACATGTGGAGTCATAATTCGTAGCATTCTAACAAAATTTTCCCTTGCTTGGAGTTACAACGCTGGTGTTGCAACAACATGTTACAACGCGGGTATTGCAACAACAAAAATGTTTCCGCACAGGTGTTGCAGTAACGTGTTACAATGCTATGTTACAACAACGTGTTACAACACTATGTTACAACAAGATGTTACAGCACTGTGTTACAACAACAAGTGTTACAACAATGGGAGTTGCAACACTTATCTCACCTTACAATTTACTAACTTGAAATTGAAATGTTTTTGGTTGATGCAGATTTCTTGAGGCCAACGATGCTCCTGCATCAGACATCCTTGGTAAGAAAAAGATGAGCTCCAACTCATGTGGATGCAACAATAGATTCTACAAACGATGAAGATCCTTGCAGGCATGCTAGCTCATTTTCAGAAACCCACGATGCATCTTCGCAACCCCTATTTCTCCACTTAACTAGATATTCATAATATTCCTTATTCCAAGTCCTCTTGCTAACCCTCTTCGCCCAAAATTTGCTCTAATACTTTGCTTGGTTTATTAGGTAGTTGTTTCTTCCATTCATCCAGGGTACTTTCTTCATCATGCTCTACTCCCTCCCGAAACTCATACAAGTAAGCCACATTGAATATTGGAGAAATGTCAAAATCTTCCGGCAACTCTAACTTATATGCATTATCAGAATTTTTTCTCAAAATTTGACATGGTCCAATTTTCTTGTAATTTAGTTTACTATACATACCTCTAGGAAATATTTATTTCTTCAAGTGTGTTGATAATTACAACTGCATGAGACATCCTCTAGGACACAGACTGAGTGAGTCGACCTGAGAGAGAGCCCATGAGTTGGGTGTGCCCATGAGATGGGTGTGTGGTTCCTCTTTCAGACGGAGATGTAACGTTGTGACCCTGTGTGGAGTGAGGAAGCCCATGAGCTGGGTGTGTGGTTCCTCTCTGAGACGGAGATGGAACATTGTGACCCTGTGTGGGGTGAGGAAGCCCATGAGTTGGGTGTGTGGTTCCTCTCTGAGACGGAGATGGAATATTGTGTGCCCCTATGTGGAGAAGCCCATGAGTTGGGTGTATTGTTCTCTCTGAGATGAAGATGGAACGGTGTACTGGTCTCCTCTATGCAAAGAGTTGAGATGATGTGATACTCTAGATGATTCTCTTGTGAGACCCAGTGAGAAAGAGATCTGTTGAGTTGGACGTGCCTGTGGCTGAGCACAGATGAACGTGATCCTAGTGGATGAGCACTAGTGAGTGTGGTTCTCCTGTGAGACGCAGTGAGATAGAGATGTGGACATCCCTGTGGTTGAGCACAGATGGATGTGCCCCTAGTGGCTGAGAACTAGTGGGTGTATGAGATCCCTTGCTATATTGTACAAGAGTCAGACTTACTTGTAACCCTATTTGTGATGTAAAGGGCACAGGTCGACCCCACCATAAAGTGAAAGATAATTAATGTAAAAGATAATTAATATGGTAATTATTAATTATATTGCGAGTTATTGAAGTTAGCCATGTTGTGCCAATAGACACTATTGTTGATAGGCTCAGTCTAATATAAATAAAGGTAAATTCCCCATTGAGGACTCATAACATAAGTGTAAGTTTGGAAATTTCAGCAAGTACTTGTTCTTGGGAAAAGTGTGCACCTCTCTTGGGTGCTAGTCTTCTAGGGTTTGTGAGCACCCTTTTGTGTGCTAGGTTTATGGTGTGGGAGGTCTTTCTCTTGAAGAATATAGCAAAGGATTGGTTGGGTTTTCTTCCCTTCTTAAGAAGGGTTTCCCAGGATACTTCTTGTGTACTTGTGCATAGTATTTATTCTTGTGATCTTGGTTGTTGCAACAAATTGTTTATGGTTCAAGTAAAATGCTAAAAATGGAATGAACTTCATGCTTGAGCCTAGCTTATTGAAAATCAACATGGTATCAGAGCATAGGTCTTGAAGAACCCATTGCACAAGCAAATTCCAGTCATCCTCTCACTTCTGCAAAATCGTACGACCCTCCTAGGGTTTCCAAAAATTTCGTACGACCTACCTTTCTGAGGTGTTTAAGCACTTGTTACTTGGACGTTGGGGCTAAAAAGTGCATAGGAGTGTACGGCCTCCTTCAGTGCACCTCCAAGAAGCTTTAGATTGCATTTCCGATCATTTTTACTTTTTGGCCTTAGGGTTTCTAGGGTTTCGTTAATTTCTACAGACATTTCAGAATTAGGGTTCTGCAACTCATTGACAGAGCTCTTCAGATCACCAGTGTTCTCCCATCTTTCAAAGGCTTATTGTTGGCAGTCATAAGTCCAACAAAACCTAAAAGTGCTAGCCTAACCTAGCCGTTAGGTTTTCTAGCCCAGTTGACAAGGGTTTGTAAAGAATCTAAAAATATGATGAACAAAATCATGATGGAAGACAAGCTTGGTGGATCAAGCAAACTCAGTTCCTGGAAGCCAAGACTTCAAGGAGATGAAGACATCAACATCTCAACACTCTCAGGTATGGTCCCTACCAATGATAATACTTGGTTAATTGACAGTGGTGCCTCTAGGCACATGACCGGTTTTAGAGATCACCTAACAATGTTTGTTGAGAAAGAGACACATCTACATGTTGTCCTTGGAGATGATGCCAGATATAATGTGAAAGGGGTTGGAACTTCTACCTTCCAACTAGATTCAGATATGCAACTTCAACTAAGAGAAGTACTATATGTACCTGGAATGAAGAGAAACCTTGTCTCCATTTCTGCCTTGAAAGACAAAGGCTACAAGGTTACCTTTTCAGAAGGAAGAGTTTTTGCATGGCACAAAGACTCACATATAAATTCTGCCAAGGTAATTGGTGTTCGAGAAAATAACTTGTACAGATTAACCATCAGACCAGTCCAGGCCCTGCTACATGACACTATCAACTTGAGTGAGCTATGGCATAAAAGACTTGCTCACATTCATTATAGAGCTCTCCCCACTCCAGGGAAAATGGTAACAGGTCTTCCAGAGATACAGATTCAGCATAAAGGTGTTTGCAAAGGTTGTGCTCTTGGCAAGAATGTTAAAGGATCCTTCTTGAGTAGTGACAATAAATCCAAGGAAATCTTGGACTTGATACATTCAGATGTGTGTGGGCTAATGACTGTTGCATCTCTGAATGGGTACTTGTACTATGTACTCCTCATAGATGATCACTCTCGGAAAAATTGGATTTACTTCCTGAAGAGCAAGGATGGAGTCCTTGAAAAATTTCAAGAATTCAAAGCTCAGGTTGAGAACCTGACCGAAAGAAAGATCAAGGTACTAAGATGAGATAATGGAGGAGAATACAACTCCAAAGATTTCAGAAATTTATGTATTGAAGCAGGGATCAAGAGGGAGTTCACAGTTCCTTACAACCCTCAACAAAATGAAGTTGCAAAGAGGAAAAACAGTACTATCATCGAGGCAACCAAAGCAATGATACATGATCAGAGTCTACCTATGACTCTATGGGAAGAAGCATGCACGCCAATAGTGTATGTTCAAAACAGGAGTCCTCATCAAATCTTGAAGAACATTACCCCAGAAGAAGCCTTCACCGGAGTAAAGCCTGAGATTGGACACTTCAGGATATTTGGGTGCGCGGTATATTTTCATGTACCCAAAGAGAAGAGATCCAAGCTAGACCCTTTAGGGAGAAAGGGCATATTTGTAGGATACAGTGAATCCTCAAAGGCATATCGGATCTACAATCTTGGTCAGAGACAGATTGAAATAAGCAGAGATGTTACTTTTGAAGAAGAGATAGCCTTCCAAAGATCTAGAGAATCTCAAATGGAAATTGATAGTGAGACAATGCCTTCTCCCCCTTCAGCAGTTCAGAGGGAGACATACATTATTCCAGTTGTCCCAGTTGATCCATTTGTTTCAGCCGATCCAGTTGCTCCAATTGACATGCCCAGAGATATTACAGTAGGACATAAAAGGCCTACTTGGGCCTAACAAACTCTATAGGAAGCAGAGGGACATACAACCTCTCAAGGGATAACCAGAGAGAGCAAGAGACCAAAGAGATTCTCAAGCTACCTTTCAGCCATGAGCCACATCATTGACTTTGAGCCTTATTTTCATGGAGAAGCTTCAGGTGAACAGGTATGGCAAGATGCCATGACAGAAGAATATCAGTCTATATTGAAAAATGATGTATGGGATATTGTTCCAAGACTGGAGGGAAAGTCTGTAGTAACTTCCAAATGGATTTATAAAATCAAGCATGCAGTTGATGGAAGCATCGAGAAATACAAAGTGAGATTTGTAGCCAGAGAGTTCTCGCAAGTAGAGGGAGTTGACTATGATGAGACATTTGCTCCAGTAGCCCGATACACTTCCATTCGTTCTATCATTGCACTAGCTGCTTCCATGGGTTGGAAACTACATCAGATGGATGTAAAGACAGCCTTTCTCAATGGTGAAATTGAGAAAGAAGTTTATATTGAGCAGCCAAAAGGATTCGTTATACACAACGAAAAGTCTCATGTGTGCAGGTTGAAGAAAGACCTGTATGGGCTAAAGCAAGCACCCTGTGCTTGATATGAGAAAATGGATGGATTCTTGATGAGTTTGGGTTTCAGCAAGAGTGTTGTTGATCCAAACCTATATTATCACATTGATGGCAAAGAGTGCCTAATCTTGGTCCTATATGTGGAAGACCTTTTCCTCACCGGTTCAGAGAGACTCATTGCTAAATGCAAACAAGCATTGACTGCTAAATTTGAGATGAAGGATTTAGGCTTGATGCATTACTTCTTGGGACTAGAAGTATGGCAGAGGACAAATGAGATTTTCCTGAGTCAAGGAAAATATACTGTGGAGATATTGAAAAAGTTCGATATGACAGAATCCAAATCCATGCCTACACCAATGGTGATGGATTTGAAGAAGATGAGTGATGTTGATTTAGGAGAGATTGATCCACACTTGTACAGACAGTTGATCGGATCACTGATGTATCTGATTAACACCAGACCTGATATATGCTATGCAGTAAATGTGCTTAGCCAGTTCATGAGCCAACCGAGACAGACTCATTGCATACCAGTAAAACATGTACTGAGATACCTACGAGGCACAGTTGGATATGGCCTGAGATGTGCCTCCAGTGTAGACTTGAGCCTGCAGGGATATGCCGATGCAAATTGGGCAGGGAGCGCAGTGGACCGAAAGAGCACCTCTGGTTGTTGCTTTACTTTAGGATCTGCCATGGTTTCCTGGTGTAGCAGGAAATAGAGCTCTATGGCATTGAGTACCGCAGAGGCAGAGTACATAGCATTGGGTGTAGCAGTCCGCGAAGCAATGTGGCTTCGCAAACTTTTGACAGATTTATTCGATCATGAGATGAATCCTACTACTATTCATTGTGATAACGAGAGTTGTGTGAAGCTCTCTGAGAACCCTGTGTTTCATGATAGATCGAACCACATCGAGATAAAATATCACTATATCAGAGACATGGTGCAGAGGAAAACAATACACGTGCAGTACCTTCCTACCCATGAGCAGATTGCAGACATCTTCACCAAACCGCTTGCCAAGACGAAGTTCGAGTACTTCCGTGAGAGACTTGGCCTGGTGGAGAATGCCTCCCTAGCTGAGAGGGAGTGTTGATGATTACAACTGCGTGAGACATCCTCCAAGACACAGACTGAGTGAGTTGACCTGAGAGAGAACCCATGAGTTGGGTGTGCCCATGAGATGGGTGTGTGGTTCCTCTCTGAGACAGAGATGGAACGTTGTGACCCTGTGTGGGGTGAGGAAGCCCATGAGATGGGTGTGTGGTTCCTCTCTGAGACAGAGATGGAACGTTGTGACCCTGTGTAGGGTGAGGAAGCCCATGCGCTGGGTGTGTGGTTCCTCTCTGAGACAGAGATGGAATGTTGTGTGCCCTTGTGTGGAGAAGCCCATGAGTTGGGTGTATCGTTCTCTTTGAGACGAAAATGGAACAATGTACTGGTATCCTCTTTGTAGAGAGTTGAGATGATGTGATACTCCAGATGATTCTCCTGTGAGACGTAGTGAGAAAGAGATCTGCTGAGTTGGACGTGCATGTGGCTGAGCACAGGTGAATGTGATCCTGGTGGC